>MNCI01011313.1:7503-39333 GCA_015680685.1 Gnetum montanum
CCCTAATAATCCCATACCTACCTGATATCATTGTAAGGAACTCGAGGATGAGTTTTCATTTAGTCATGGGGGTATGATGAGACGCAACCTGCATGTGCCGCGATATCGCATCCAATGCAATATCGCGTACCCGATATCGCGTCTTTCCCTGCGATATCGCGTATGCAATATCATGTCCCGCCACCATATCTATAAATAAGAGGTGGCACTCCCTTCATTTCCCAATCCTGGCTAGTGTAACGAAGCTCTGGCAGATTGATCACTCCAGAGTTAGAATTTTTCCCCATGTGCCCGCAGTAGGAGTCCTAGAGTGAACGGCTCTTTATTCGAGCAGCTTGTAACCTGAACCCAAGTTGTGTATGGCAATAAAGATGAACTTGATTGGATAAACCTTGCAGCACGTGGTTTCATTTATTGCTTTCATTTACTGCTTTCCTAGTGCGTTCAAGTATGACTTGATTACGAGCGTCTACAGACGTGTACGGCTAGTCAAGGAATCGGCTGCTTGACGCAATGCATGAGTACGACTCAATTACGAGCATTGGCTACTTGGTAACCTAGTAGCGTATTCCAGGATTCTGCACTTGGTAATCCCAGTAGTAGTCCGATGTGTATGGCTAGTTGAGGAATCGGCTACTCATTGCTAGGCTAGAACGTGTGATAAGTATGACTTAGTTACGAGCACCCACGGGTGTGTACGGCTAGCTAAGGAATCGGCTGCTTATCACACTTAAGCTAAATAGGTGCCTCAGTACGACCACTTCAAGCACTTGCGTTACGTGTTGCAATCCTAGTAACGATTAGCGTTTGGTAAGCCGCAGTTGCATAGTTCAGGGTGTGTCCGGTAAGTGGGAACGGATGCTGACACTAGTTAATTTAGACTTAGATCTTTAGTTAGAGTTAGCTTAGTTTCTCAACCCTTTCCCCTGATAGCATAGAAGATAAGCCGAAAATACCAAAAAAATCACATACCTCAGACTTGCTTAACCATACACTGTGACACTTACAAGCAAGCCTGGGAAGACAACGAACGATTAACCCCAAGTGTTTCTTGTGGCGTTAAGGCATTTAGTCTGTGGAGTGTGACCGGATCACACATGTATGCTCGTATTCGTATGGTTGAGTGTAGGGGTACCTCGCCACTCATCAATCAGGTTGAAACCAGGCATCTCTTCAATGATAATGAACTGAATAGTAGTGGGGAATTGCTCCCCTACCACGAAAGCTATTATGACTATTCCCTTTGTGATAACATGTGCTCCATTGAAGGATTTTAAGCACATTTTGATTGGCTTGATCTAGTCAACTAGACCAAGTTTGTCAACAAATGAGAATGGGATGGTGTTCATTACCACCTCATCACTAATGTGCATCCTATGAATTCTGTACTATCCTACCCAAATCAATATGAACATTGATGCATTGGTCACTTAACCTTTTAAGGGTCAACCTTGACTACCTCATTGCGACACATCAGGGGTGTTGACCTTGACTCTTGGGTTGCGAGGGGAAGCACTATAGTGTGGATGGCTTTTTCATCCACTGGAATATCTTCCTTGACAGGAATAGAGGTCAACATGCAGAATAATACTTTGTGGTGAGCAAAGGAGGTCATTAATAGGTCATACATGCTTAGGGGTGTGTTTTTTTTTTTCAAATCCTATTTAACCTATGCTAGTGTGTCCAAGAAGTCTTTTCCACTATCTATTGTTTTGGTAGCCCTTACTTTTTCTATGTGGCCCAAGAGATCGATCTCTTGAGGAGGAGATTTAGCCTTTACTTGTGTAGTGGGCTTCTAAACCTCAGTGCTTATACATTCATTGCTTGCACTTGCATTGGCATCTTGATATGAAGAGGCCATGGGGATGGCAAACAAGGGGATAGGCTTAGGAGGACCTAACTCCATATGTTTTCTAATCGTCTTATTAGAAAGACACTCATTGGATCTCTTGGGATGTGGCTTTGGATTAGCAAGGTGTATCATAGTTCCCACCACTAGACCCCAAGTAGGCAAGGGCTCCACATGTCATGGCACCCTAATGAAAAAGGGTGTCTAGGTTGCTATCACTGCAACGTACTATGGGGCCCTAACCACAAAGGGTGTTGTGGGCACCTAAGGTCGTGCTCTAATGACAAAAGGAAACTATGGTCTAGTTGATGTTGAGGCCCTAGCATTACTAGAGGGCACACAAACCACAAATGGTTCACATGTCAATTCTGCATCATCATCAACACTGATGATGTAGCTGGCACCACTAGTATTAAGGGGGTCTTTGTAGACCTTCATTAGTTGGTTTTCTGGTCACATAGGGTTGCTATCATTGAGGACCAAGTTTCCCTAATCGATCATGTGCTAAATGTCATCTTTTAAGGCCAAGTAATGGTTTGCATCATGGCCATGCAATTGGTGATAGTTGCAAAATGGGTCCAACCTGAAGTTTTTAGGGACCAAGGGCTCGTTTGGCATAGCTACTGAAGGGTTTCTAAGGACCTTGCAGTACTGCTTATGGTGCTTTCATGTGTCCTTAGACATATGCTTGTGCTAGATGCACCTAGCACAAAGCAACTAGTCCAAAGGCTTGGATAGCTTAATAGGCAACAGGGTATACTTTGAGTGATCCTTACATTCAAAGTATAGCCTTGGGGTAGCTTGCCCTATGGTCATCAATGATGCAAGTTGGTTTGTTCCTATAGCACCAAAACTAGATTCTTTGTTATTATTGGTTGGGGATTTAGGCACCTTGTCCATTGGTTTAGTGTTGTTTGGATTACCCTCATTAGCCACCAATGCAATGGTTGTTGTTGCCTTACCCTTTTCTTTGTTCTTTTGTGTGTGTGTATTCTTATAGGCCACATAGGCCAAGTTCTTACTGGCCTCTACCATGTTTTGGATGTTCTTTGTTTGAGCAAAGGCTTGGATTAGGGAGCACGGGGCTAGATAGTATAATCTTGACTTAATAAAGTCATTTACTGCACCTTTAAAGATGTCTAGAACGTGGGTTTCTACTATCGGCTTATGGATTTCATTTAGTGTGATACTCCACCATTGAATGAACTTTTGCATGGGCTCTAGAGGGCACTGCTTGATGTCCATTAATTAGTCTAGGGTGGCTTTGAGCTTCAAGATATACTTGAAGCATGTCAGAAATTGGCTAAGCAACTCTTCCAAAGTAGATATGGAAGCCCTGGGAAGCACACGGTACAAGCCAAGTGCCTTGCCAGTTAAGGACATGGCAAAGATGTGGATGATCACATGTGGCCATGCTTATAGGAGTAGGCATTCAGAATGAAAAGTTATGAGGTGGGCATTGGGGTTCCACCTTACCATTATATTTGATGAACTAAGGAATCTAGATCCTAGGAGGCAATGTCAGTGACAAGACCATAGGATTGACAAGGTCATCCTAGTAGAATTCCATCACGTGGACCATTTCAGAGTTAGTAGCTTTAAGCTACCTAACCTCCTCTATTAGTGTTTGGATGAGTTAGAATGCCTAGTCCAAACTTACGAAAGATGCGATTGGTTGCATCAATTACGCTACCCATGGTGCTATCTGAGCAATCCACAACCCTGTTTTGGGCTACGTGACCATGTGGGATGCTTGTTGCATTTGTTGTTGCATGTATTATTAGATGTGTAACACTGTGCCATAGGCATAGAGGCTAGGACCCACCACGTGGTTGTGGCTTGCATTGTTGTTGGAAGTGCCAACGAGATGATTAGGATGAAGGACACCTAACTCATGTGTGGTAGAGAAAAGGGAATCATGTACATGTATGGCTATGTTGGCATCATGGATGTCAATATGGAAGGTTGTGCAGACTAGGTAGAGATGATGAAGGAAAATGTGGTAGAGGGTCCCACATCTTATTGTGCATGCAGTACTTGATGGCTTGCTATCATAGGCATGGACTTGGGTTGCAAGAGTGACATCACTACCTCAGATAAGGAAAATAACTAGGTCTAGTGTGGAACAAAGCTATAAACAGGCTATTGGATAGAGGCATAAAATCAGATACCACTCTCTAAATGAGCCTCAAATTCATCTTGTCCATCCTACAAAGGTTCATCATAGTTTGATGTTGCATCATGCTTGTTAGGCCCACTCACTCTAATGAGTTGGTCCAACAACCACCTAAAGTTATCAATAAGTGGGGTGAATGCATTAAGTGTAGGAAGAAATTCCTTTCCATTTTGACGTATGATCTCAAAGATCCACTTAGCATCCAATTCTTGGTGATCTAGGGATAGACCTGTCTAAACTTTTGCACAAAGGAAGTTGTATTTTTCATTGTCAAGCACCATGTGCTTGGGCAGTTGGTTACTCAATCTCACTAATTACCATTGTGGTTGTATGGGACCGTGTGGGGGCTCAATATCTACCACCTGTTGGACAAGGTAGGCCACCTCTATTCTTAGGTTAGAGGTTGAAGGATGTGTGGGATTCATGTTACCATGTAAAAATGCAAGAAATGATACTATTAAGCAAAAAAAATGGTTAAGTGCAAAAAACATTGGAAAAATGGCTAAGTATCAGAGACTATGAAAATAGGCCAAAAATGGCTAACTCTAGAAACACTGCTAAAAAGTAACTAACTCTGATGTTATGCTCGCTATGCTCTAAGAACTTATTACACTTATAGAACACCTAGAGTTTTGAATGTAATAGGTACAGTTGGTTTTTCATCCTATGAGGTTCCAAGGGAATCAACAACTAGGACTAATCTACATCAAATGAATTGCAGATAACTCCTATGATGCTCTACAATCCAACTATTGCCATGGTAGGTCCACAAGAGTGTTATGTCTACACTAGCTTGAAACTAGTAATAGAGGTGCAAAAAGCATATGGGACTACCCTTGAACACAAAAGAAATGGGAGGCCCTCCTTCTAGCACCAAAAATTGCGATGATTGAAAACATCAGTGGTTGGAACACTAAGAGGTTAGTGGGTGTACAGCCTAACCCTAAGTCTATGTGAGGGCCATGTTAGAAAATGGAGATGACATGCCCTAAATGGTCTTATGAGGTGTTAAAATAAACGTGTCCAAGAGAGGTTTACACGACATTACATGTGGACACTGAGGCTAGCTAAGCCAAAGCATAACGGGGTGTCCTAGCTTGAGAATAGTGATGTAAATGTGCAAATACATATGAAACAGTGAGAAAATGCAAGTGCTATGCTAAATACCAAAGAAAAATTCTTTAAAAACCAACAGAACTTAAAAGTGAAAGTGCACCCCCCAAATGGTGGAGCATAGCTATTGTAGCAAAAGAGGTGAGAGTGGTACACAATGTACAAGTAGGCACAATGGTAGTGTAGCAGTGTAGTCATATTCTCTGAGATGTCTAGGATGTAGAATTAACAATTGCTATGGGGACTGAACCTGCTCGGTTGGCTATTACTATGTTCTGCAGCTACAGCGGTGGACTACATGTTGGGTAGTGTGTGCCAGTTATTCAATGGGGTTCTGCAATGCACCAAAGTGCTAGTTGTGCTTGAGTGCTCAAGTGTGAGAGTGCTAAAGATTCTAAGAATGCCAAAACACCCAATGCTCTTTTTATTTTTCAACCCCTAGAATGTTGAATGTTGGGGTATTTATAGGGCTAGGGTTAGTGCAAAATGCAAATCAGGTGCCACATGGACAAGATGCGGATTAGGCATCACATGGCATGAGGGTAGATGGGGCTATGCTAACCTTTGCTATGCTTCCATGGGAACAAGAAAGTGTTACACTCTAGAGTATTTCAAAGGACCCCCAGAGACTGCTAGACTGTGACTACACTGCCAAGCCTACATGTGCTACAGTTTGAATGACTACAATGTACTTGCAAACGATGCAAAAACATTGCAAATTGGAGGCTATTCTCTAGGATTACATCTTCCTCTCTTTTGAGTAGGGTCAAGCGTAGGTACAATTTTGGAGGACCAATGGGGATGAAAAAGATATACAAATTGTTGATCCTACTTGCTAGAGGAATGTCAAAGTTGAGATGAAGGCTGATGCTAAGTTCTAGAGGCTTTTGGAGGTTTTCAGAGGCTTTTCTTCAGGTTAGGTTGGCTACTCTCTAAAGCATAACACAACACTTAGCTAAATTTTGCAAAATGTTGATGTCCAACATTGGTTACACTAGCTATGCTCTAGATCATAGCAAGGATACTTAGAAAAATTTGATAGAATCTATAGTCTTCCTTCATGGTACATTGGCTATGCTTTAGGACATAGCAGGAGGGGTAGCCTCAAGAGTTAGAAAATTTTTCAAATGGCTATTAAACTTAGTAATAAGACCATTTACTTGGTAATCCCAAGTTATAGGTTGGATTCCATTAGGCAGCACTTAGTTATAAATTTAAAAAAAAAATCTATAAAAGAAATTGATCTAATAGATTCAAGAGGTCTTAATAGATATAAGTTAAAAATTTTAGTTTCAATTTCATAAATTTCTTCTAAATTTAGTTGATTATCTCTAGTATGCTATAAATAAAAAAAATTTCTTATCTTCCACATTTGACCACAACTTTTCTAACACATGCTACTTAACTAACTTACATATGTGCATAGGAGTTCATACTACTTCCAATAATATATTCCTTATCTTTAGCTATTGTATCCCCATAGAAATACTATTCTTGTTCTTTTTTATCCTCAATAACTACTTTGGGAAATTTTGTTCGCCTAGTTTTTGCCAAATTTCGAATATAGCTAATTAATTAATAGAGAGCTCCACCTTCTAAGTGGATTAAGTCACATTCAAAAATTAACATAAAATAAGGTTTTTATGCCTTCATCTTTAAGTCATCTACTAAAAATATTTTTAAAATCTTCTAATAGCTTACTAATTTTTGGCACTATGGCTTAGCCCCCATACAACACTATAGGATAAAGACATTATGAATATGATTTCAACTAGGGTAATTACTAAATTTGTTTTAGTAATTTATTCTTATCCTATATGTTTTAAAATACATTCATTGTCAAGGTATTTCTCTCAAGATGGAAGAAAGTAATGTGCCTTAAAATTCAAGATTTCTAGTTTCATTGATCATTTTATATGTAATGTCTTGCCAATTGATTATGTTGATGTGATATTAGAAAGACTTGAAATTTTGATGATGGTTCAAAATTTGATAATGCCAAAAATGTATGGTCAACAACTAAAGAGAATGAAATTCATGAGTCAATCCCAATGATAGTTAAGCAAGTGAGGAATTACTCCTCAATGAATGTAACATTGATTCTATTGGGGGAGATAATACACCAAAAAACATGATGAGATACATATTGGTTTTACTGTGATATCCTCAATTGCATCATCTATGCCTTCTACTACTTCATTTAGAGTAAAGTGAATAAATCATCATCGTAATAATCCTAGTCTTTTCCTAATAAAATGGGGTTAGCTACATGAGGTTTTTTTGGTCATTCATCTCTATGCAAAGCAAGATCTTTTTTTGTTTGTAGTTTCTTCAAATTATCTTGAATCATTTTTCCCATGTCTATTTTGATATTCCTTTCGATGGCTTTCCTAGATTAGTGATGTAGCAACATTACTTTATAGGCTCATTGTTTGATCTTCTTCGCACATGTCCAAACCATCTAAGCCTCCAACTTTATAGCTTATCAAAAATGAAAGCCACTTCAAGACTTCCTTTGATGTTTGTATTATGTAGTTTATCACTTCTAGTAATGTAGTAAAGTGAATAAATACATAAAAAAATTAAAATAACAATTATCAGCTTCTTCTAAAAACACATTATTATAAAAAGAATAAATTTCATGAAAAGATATATTAAGCAATGGAGATGCTTTGCACTAAAAATTTTTGGACTCTTTTTAATCATGTGTGAAAATGCCTTTATTGTTCTTTAATAAAAATTATTTTTTTATCTCTCTAATTATGCATTTGTAATGCTTCATCAAATTTTGTCTTTAACCCTTATCAGTTTTTTTAATGTCCCTTCTAACCTATACATATTCGTCATCAAACTATTTTTTTTCTAAGCATTATGTTTGTGATCATTGGTAAACCATTGAAGTGTCTCTAGTTAAATCTACTTCAACTCCTTAACATGTACAAATAATAATTTATAAACTATTAATTAAACTTTCTATATGTCCTAAAATAATACAATTAACATTTCTTTAGGTGGTTAAGTTATTATTGATTTCTATAATTATCTAGATGTTACTAGTATGTTGTTCTTTTATATTATGAATTTACCAATGATAAGTGGCCTCGGTAATTAACTCATTATCTTTTTAGGCAAGAGGTTGCTAGTTTGAATCACACTTAAGACATTGCTATATTTCTCTATAATTCTTTTATAGTATCATATTGGTTATATATCTTGGAGTGAACTTATAGTCATTCTTTTCTATTTTGATACCACCTTTTATATTATAAATTTTCTTATTACTTCTTTTTTTAAAGATTTTTTATTTATTATTTTGGATTATTTTTATTTTTTAGGTTTATGATATTATTCAATATTGATATAGCATATCATCATCATTATCTTAGCCTTATCTTAATGTAATGAGATCAGCTACAATAATTTTCTTTTGACATTATCCTCTATGAACTACTAGTTCCTTATTTATTTGCAATTTTTGTGTATCATGTTTAATTTTTTTTTTTTCAATATCTTTTTTTATCTTCCTTTCAATGGCTTTAGTAGAATAGTGATGTAACAACCTTTTCAAAAAGCTCATTATCTAATCTTTTTTTGTACATGATCAAACCATTAAATGCTATTTTTTTAGCTTATCTAAAATTAAAGTCACTGCAAGCCTTCATCTAATGTACATATTGTACAATTTATCTCTTATTGTAATATTCAATATCCATGAAAGAAATCATATTTTTTCCATAATAATATGTTGCTTATACCTCTTTTATATAATCCAATATTTAGCACCATATGAAATAGTACACTTAATTTATCTTTTATAAAATTTCTCAATATTAATATAACATATGATATAAATAATAAAACTAAAACTAAAATTCTGTCATTTATTAGATCATAGAAATATACATGCTATGAGTTTTAAAAACATCATTAAGAAAATTACTAAGTGTTCTTGATAACATTTGAAACAAATTAATCAAATTTTCAAATGTAATATATTCCACCTATGTCAAATGTGCTCACATGTAGATAATAAAATGCGGTATTCATCTTCAATGTTATTGTACTACATAGTCAATATATTCATTTTTCATAAGGAATTTTGAGCCGTCTACTTATTTCAACTCTTCGATGATGAGATCATGTTTATGTTTTGCTAATTATGCATCACAAATGATAAGGAATAGTAGCTAGCCTACATATGAATTAATGTCTCCATGATGACATTCAAATAGAAATAATTTTTTCTTCTAAATTTTCTCATAGTTTTGAAATAATGCTTATTTTACTAATTTACAAACTTTCTTAGGATCAGAAGAAATAATGTACTCTTGAATATTCCATTTATTAAGTCATAAAACTTCCTCATAAAGACATCCTTTATTATGGATTTCCATCGTTACTTTTTTGGAGTAGTCATTTCTTGGTTATCCAGTACCTAAATAAATTTGGAAGACATGATGCAAGCTTAGTAAGTATTAGAATTACAACCATATTATAGTTTTACAAGATATGCTTAAGAAAATTAGTCCATGTTGGACTCTATTTAATGAATGAACTTGTGTTAGTAATTCATCTAGATTGTGTACCACTTGAAGTAAATTTAGTCTCACTGTAGTTTCTTGCCTATGTATGTACACTATATATATTAGAGAAAAGGAGGATTTTAGCTTATATGGTTTGAATATAAAGAGGAAAAAAATTTTTAAAAAATTAATTTCTAATCTTAAGAATTTATTTATAGTTGATTATAGATCGTATCAAGCTTTTACAAAGATGTTTATGAAGAATAACCATTTTTTTCCTTTCAATTCCAAAGTTTCATAGGAGATTATTACTAAGAATAATTTTATTCATAAAACATTCAATCAGGTTAAAAAATATTATTATCATTACACTTTTTGATGAGAAAAAAGGAAGATATTCACAGAATTCTTATCTTTCTAAAAATTCATATTTTGTATGGTATCTTTTTCATCAAGGTCTTCCTATTGGAACTTGTCTTCAACCTATAGGAATTTTTTCTCCTTAATTTCCTCTTTATGGAAGTGAAAACTCATTTTTTCATGTTCATTTAAGTGTCCTATTACACAAAATACCTGGAAATGGACATCCATAATTTATAATAACTTTCAATCAAGCATCAATAATATCTTTCTTGGTGATTAACCTACTTTGTTTACTTCCTTTCTTTGCATGTGGAAGTATCTTTGGTCACTTATTCTCTATTCTATTTCAAAGCTTCAATGTGTAGTTAGGTTTCGATAGCAAAAGCATAACTATGACATTTATTTAGGATTTAAATATGAGATTCTTAAAGATATCACTTTTTAGTTACAACTTCAAGTAAAAAATATTTCAATGAAAGTTGAACAATTAATTTCTTTCTTTCCATATTAATTTTCTATTTGTTTATTGCATGAGGCTCAAGGAAACATGGTAATTATGGGCATGCATCTTGAGGAAATCTTTAGAGATTTAACTCGAGGTATTTAAAGTGGTAGCTTAGTATTCATACTAGTAGGGACTTGTGAAACTAGTAAAGGTAAGTAATAGAGCTATGTGGAGCAATATAGTAAGGGACTTGGCCACTTCTTCTAACTAGGTCTAGGCCTAACCATGGTGGCAATGTAGGATTTCCTGTAAGGAATATAGATGTTGAAGGAAGAAAACTCCATGGAAACGTTAGAGCATGACCTAGATACACTCATTTAATTCTATTTTTTTCTTATTAACAATGTTTATTTTTATTTTCTTCTACATTTTCTATATTGTGTTCATGTCGCATAATATTGAATATAACATATATTTGACATTTTCCATGACATTTAAACATGGAATATCATAATCAATATCAAAGTGAACCATGTTCCAAGGTAAACTAGAATAAAGGGCTCATCATGATTCAAGGAAAAACTACAAGCTATGATTTAATTTGAACAATGAACCATCATTCAAAGTACCATGTCCAAGAGGAACCTTGCTCATGAAATGAGCTATGATTCCAAATGAATTAAGAACTAACAAGATGCATTAACTGTAAGTGATTCTAATAAGATAAGAAGGTAAAGTTCCTCCAAGTAATTCTTACGCATTTTTTGGTAGTAATAGGTTTTTCAGTAGTCATCTACAAACCCAAACTCTTTAAGTTCCATTGTAGGAAGGTAACCAAAATTATATTTAACATCTTCCTCATAAGGTTAGAGATTCTTTCCTTAAGTCTTAAGAGATTGATTCTTAGCTTTTTTAAACATTATATTTCATATCTATCTTGTTTCAATTTGTTACCAAATTTATATAAATCAGCTAGAAAACCTAATTACATTAACACAAGAAAATTGAGCTAATAATAGATTCCTTCTACTTGATAAGTAAGCACTATAAAGAGAAATTAACATTCATTAGTTAATAATGATGTACCTTACATTCCTAACCTCTTTTTATAGATTAGATAGACTAAGCTTGATAATCCTTACTATTAAAATCATTATTTAGGAAATTAATATGTTAACATCACACCTTAAGCAATCTTATGGCCTACATATATTAAAATTTCTTATTAAAGTCTAATCTATCAAATCATAACTAAGATAAAGTGACCTAAAGGTCATAATTTTTCCCATATATGAGGTTAATAAAGTCCATTTTAGAAAATAGGCAATTTTAGTTTTCAACAAACATGATGAAAACTTAACTTAGTTTTAATACCTTGAAACTATGTTCAATCTGTAGTCTCAATTAGACTTCCAATTAGGAAGATATTTTTGTTTTAATCTTCTCATAAAACATGCTATTTGAATTAAAAATTTAAAATGTAAAATCAATTTTACAAAAATTTAAAAATTTAATTTTAGCAACTTGGATTTTGAACCTTTTATCTATTACAAACCAAACTAAATTCTTTAACATTCTCTAAATAACCACCAAACCTTTTGATCAAGTTATGAGAATAGATGTAGCATTTCACTTATATATATTTTGAATTTAAATTCAATTTAAATTTTAAAAACATGAAATGCTAAGAATTTCATGGCACCGAACCTCATGACATAGTGGATTTACACTTTGAACACCACCAAGAAATTTCATATTATAATTTGTAACTTTCGTCATCAAACCCAAGGTTGGGATTTTAATGTAAAATGTGAAGATAGTAATCCATGAGATACAATCTCACATACTTCAACTTGTGGGGCTAAAAATGCCTCTTAAGTTGTTATAGCCTCACTTACTAAGTGAAAAAGGTCCTACCATGTCTATATTTGGGCTTGGGATGGTCAAAAATGCCTTTTGCTCTAACCAAATTGGGATTTTCATGGGTTTTATAGTGGGTACGACCATTACTACGCTAGAAACACTCATACCTAGCATTCGGGGCTTTGGTTTCCATCTTTCAAACAATGGTTGTCATAGTTGCCAATTACCTTTAGCGTTGCTACACTAGGCTAGTGTTGGAGTGGTTGGGATTTCCATTTTCAACAAATATTATCATTGTTTCAACAATTCTAGCATTGCTACTAGAAGACTAGCATTGATGAAAGAAGCCAACATAGTTGAAAATACCATTTACTATTTATGATTATTAGCATGGTTTTGGTGCCTTGGAAGTATCAAAACTTCTCATAAATGAAAACTACATGAGGATTGAATGCCTATCACACCTACACATGATGCCAATCTATCAATAATCATGGCAAAAATTCATAGCCAAAAATTAGCTACCATACAACCTACAAAAGCCCATATTAAATACCTTGAATAAGTTCTTCTACCTTTCAATTTTTTGGCATCCAGAAAGCTTTGGGTAATTCTTGAGCATGAGAACCTTTGAGGATTATGTGAGATTTTTAAAGCAATGTACAACCGCCTAGGCACAAAAACTCTCAATATAGTACCTCCTGTGCCACAAAATTCATTCACATATGTTACACCACCCTGCCCGTGATTAATGTTGTAGATCTGGACAAGAAACCAATAAGGTGTTTTAATTTTGGAAGTTAGGAAGCACATGGACCATGGAGTGGACCATAGCGCACAAGCTACTAGCTTCAACAGACTTCAAACTTCATCAAAGTGAACCCCTTATGCATTCAATCACCATATGTACACATTCTAAACTCTTTATCTGTGATATCTTATTATTGGAATAAATTTTACAATTCTTTTGTTATGCAACTTATCACAATTTTATTTTGTGCATTCATTTCAAGATCATATCTACATTATTTTCACCATTTATACTTTTCAAGTTCCTGGGTGATTGACAAGACCATCCAGGGTGCCTTGGATCCTCTTTCTTAGAGGCCTTTGGGATCCAAGGTTAAAACTATTCAACACCTAGGATTATTGGTTTTCAAACGATAAAATTTTTTAGGTGTAATAACACTTCTACATGACTCTTAGTTATGTGTAACCCTAGCTTTTCATGATCAAATAAAATCTATCACTTCACTATCACCAATTATCTTCATCATCATTGTCACATCCCAAAATTAGCCATAGGTAAACACATTGAATTACTTAAGGCGTATGAATTAATAACTTGGAAATCCATATAATCCATATGAAATACTTAACATCCAAAATTAGCCATTTGATAAATCTTAGTATACCAAGTATGAAACCTTACATTCTAACAAATACACATGAACAAACTATATAGAATAAACAATTTACAATATTTATGACATGATTCACTAACATCTCACATATAAATCCTTTATGTACAAATTTTATTTGAGATTCAAGAATAAAATCACATGTACCATTCTACATATCCATAGAATATAACAAAAAATCTTAAATACTTCATCCACATAATGGTAAATATATGCCCCCAATAAACCATAAAAGAATCTAGTTTCACATACTTTCAAGCTATATTAACTTGGAAAAATAATAACATAAAAGAAATGGAGTAAATTATCTCTCAATTAATCAATCTCAAATTAGAAATATAATAAGATGAGAAGAAAAGCTCAAATAAAACTCTTTTAAGGACCTGGAGGCAATACATATCCTGAATAAATCTTCACTTATGGCTCATACTAGTGCTCACAACATTCAACACTCACACTCAAGAAGATAAGACTCATACTTATAGAAGACAAAACTCTTTGTGATTGAGCATATGTTCTTTTTGCTGGTCAATGAAAGAAGCATCTTAGAAAGAAAAAGGATAAGACTAGGGCTAATTTAGGGCAAATCATTATTTAATGATCCTTCCTTGTTTTTCTACAAGCTTTGGGCAACACAAGGAGCCATAGAGTGTCTAATGTTCTATAGTGATTAATTTCATATGATGACTTAGATTGGTTTGGGTTAAGACACAATGCTAAGAGCCTTGGAATGCATTCTTTTTGGATTTCTCACTAATTTTATAGAGATCATCTATGACCACTAAGAGGAAATTGAAGAACTATTAAAGAATGTTCTAGTATATAGGAAACAACTAGACAAGCTATGGGAGAGGAGAGAATATCAAAAAGTTAGTGTTGATAGCACATTGCTCTTTGAGACTTAAATGTTAGGAGCAATGTCTAATACACCTAGTTCACAGGTTTTTGTAAGAGGTAAGTTATCTTTAAAAGCTTCAAAAGGAGTTAGATTAAATTCAAGAGTTATTTGGAAACTAACCTTAGTATAATAATGCAAGCTTGTAAATCATAATGTTCAAGGACTAGACCATTTTATATTTTTAAAAACATTATTTTAGACTTAGTTAACCACCAAAACTAGCAACCCCAAGTCATATCAACTTCTAAATCCTAGTATAAATGCATCAAGCTCCAATGATTTTTGAATGAGTATGAAAACAAAGAGGGTGGTTGTAGCTACTATGGGCCGAGACACATGGAGAAAATGTTAAATGGCATAAAGGATCTAGGATCATCCTTGGATAGGAAGGTATGCATTTATGACTGAGTTACTTTAAAAAATATTCAACTAACATAATATTGGCTATTTTTATAACAACAATAAGTTTGAATGATGTCAAATTTACTAACATGATTAGCTTAGTGAAGGAGTTTGAACTATGGTCAATTAATGAGACATATAGTGCCCAAAGATGGATGCTTTAAGGAGAAGTAGTAAGATATTTAGGCAAATTTAACAAGGAAACAATTCTAAGTACCCTAGGATTGAAAAATACCTACTGAAGTGCTAAAAAATGTGTTGGTCTCATTAAGAGCTATTTAGCAGAGAAGGCTATTTTTGTTGTTCATGTGGATAAGAACTAGGTGATGATCACCTAAGACCTAGCAAGACTCAAATACTAGCTCAACTTCCTAGAAAGTAGAATTAAAATTGATAGCTCCAAGCTTGATTCCATTGAGCTATTGATTGTTGAGGAATGGGTGGATTTAGAGAAGATAAATGCTATCAATGTCAACAAGAGGATCAACACATATTTGAAGAAGCTTTTCCCCTTATTCATTAAAATGTTATTTTGTAATAAAATTAGCTAAAAATGGGAACTAGTCCATAGGCATTTGTATGAATTTTATGAAGCTATGTCATAGGGGAGGGAAATTTATTAGATGCCTATTATTTATCAATGAGTAATGGATAAGATTGAAAATATCTCCCAAGAAGATAATAAGGAGAAGAAGAAAATGGTAAGAAAAAGGCTTAATTTTAGAGGTTACTATAGGTTGATAAAGGCCATTGCAACTTTGTTTTCCAAAGGTAGAGATAGAGATAAGTAATTAGATATTTCTTTAGAGGTAAATTTTAGGCCCCCATTTTGCTAATATTTGAGGAGACTGATATCTACATATAGTGTTGGAAGAGGAGGTCCATTCACATCAACATCTAGGAGAAGGAAAGAGGTGGCTACCTGTATGATTGAAAGCATAGAGAAGCCTAAAAATAAAATAAGAAATGATATAGTAGTAGGAAAGGAAGGTTTTTTAGAAAGCACCTCTAAACCAATAGAGAAAGGAAAGGCTTCAAGAAGGAAAAAAGATCTTTCTAAGCCTAGAAAAGAGGAGCTGTATTTGGAGACTTTCATAGTAACAATGTCTTAAAATAATGTTGCAAGAGAAAATAAGTATGTAACATAGTTTTGTTTTCGAGTTTTTACCTAAGTCCTAATGATGTGAGGAATTAATGTAAAATGTCAATAACTATTAAAGTTTACACTATCATGTATAAACTTACATTTGATGTTATCTTAAGTCTTAACATCCAAAATAATGTACCGCATCGATAACATTTCATGTTATGTTATCATGTTTGTAAATGCTACATGCAAGAAAGTGCACTAGAGCAGGAAGCAAAAAATCTCCAATCCAACCTTCCTTCCATACTCAAGCATTGAAAGGAAGGTACAAGCAATGATTGCTTGAAATTTCTTACTAACTTCTTAGTGTTGAAAGAAAGGGACAGGATGGGTGAGTCTGAACTTGGCTTGTTCTCTAATTCATTTAACATGAATTTTGATGAAATAGTTGAAGAAGAGGATGATGAAGCTGGAGATAATATGGATGGTAAAGGGAATGACATGCTAGAGATAGATAGCCTGCCCCCATTACAGATATCACCCCCAATAAGAAAAATTAGTTTTGAATGATAAACAAGTTTGCAAATAGATAAAGGAGACAATAACTTCTAAGTTATTTACTTTATACAGTAATTTTGGTTTCAAAATGATGTCTAGAGTAATAACATAACATGCAAGATCTAATTATCTAAATGTTTGTAGTACAAATATGAAGAAGAGGATATGGGCTTATGTTAAATATAAGCAAATGATAATGGAGAACTAGCGAAAGACATGTAGTGAAAGCTAAGTTTTATTTCTTTTAGAAATGTATGTATCATGATTAATATATTGATGTTGATGCAAGATTTTCTTTCATCAAAATTGTTGTAACTATTTATTGTAGATATTGAAATAAAGCTGAATAAGATTCGTATTCAAGGACCTAGAGATAAATGTTGACATCTTAGAAGGAAGTGTGGATGCAAAGAAAATAAATGTTCTTTCAACTATGAAAAGGGCATCAGGGTGTTGGTAATTGAACAAGAAAATGTCAATTCCATATTGTCAGATGCATTAGAGAAAGCATGGAAGAAACAAATAGAGTATGATAAAGAAATAAATATATGCACAAGCAAGTTAGAGCTATCAAAGGTAGAGCTTTCTAAAAGCATAATGGCTAGACATAATCCTCTAGTTAGAGCCTTAGGAAGCTCTTATGGAGTAGAAATAATTAGTTCTAGCCATGACATGCATCATGAAAAGCCATCTAAGCAAAGAGGTGCAGCTTGGGAGAATTAGGGTTGAAGGCATTAGACTAATAAAAGGTGGTACAAATAAGAGCATCATAAGTTATTATAGAAAAATAAAAGTCAATAAATATATTGAGAGGTTAAGAATTTGTTCATCTAATGAACAAAGTTGAATGAACTATTCTAAGATTCTACAAACAAAATGATTATAACCACACCATCTAAGCAAAAAGGGGCTCATCAACAGCAACCCATGGAAGAGGAAGAAGAAGATGACATTACCCCAAATAAGTTGAAGACTGACAAAGAAGAATGAACCAATATTTTAGCAAAAATCTCATGCTCAACTTTTGAAAGCCTTAAATACATCCAACTTGAGCTTGAAGGTGATAGAAGCAAGGATCCTTGAAATGTACAAGGATACCTAAGGTAAGAACTTACTTAGAATGCATAAGTTAATAATGTCATGAAGTATCTATACTGACATATGTTATGGTTATGTCTAGCAAATTTAGAAGAAAGTTGATAGGATCCCATAGCAATAGTAGTGAACCTAATGCATATGCAAATTAATAGAGATGATAAAGAATAGAAGCAACAGAAAATAGCTACCTATGAAGCAAACTAATGTCTGGTGTTAATGACAAGTATACAAATTTTTTGCTAAGTGTAATTGATGCAAAGCATTGATTTTTGTTTAAGCACAATTTTCATTAATTTTGGAAATTTTCTATTTTATATAGTCTATTATGCATAGTGATTAAAGTTAATGATTACACATTTCATCGTTAGAAATAGTGCAATGTTTATTTACCTTATTCAAAATTGAAAAAAAAACTATTCTAATGACATTGTTAAATGTTATATCTTTTAATTATTCTTTGTATATGTTATTTAGTTATTACTTTATAGTTGTTAATTCACATATGGCAAACAATAACTTCAATATTGTCCTTTATTATCCAATCATTTATATAATGTAGTATATGACTTATCACAACTTCATTTTTCTACTAAGCTAAATGTGCATAACTTTTCAAGATAATAAATTTTTTAAGATAATTAGTTGATACATCATGATAGAAGTGTATTGAACAAAAGATGAACATGCATAATTTTTCAAGATAACAATATTTACAATATGATATCTAAAATGAAGGGTTATAATATGATACTTTTATTTGATATTATGAACATACATTTCACTTAATTATCAAGTCAAATGTAATTTAATAAAAGTTAACAAATATTGAATGTATCAATGAAGACATAATATGATCATCTTTAGCTAAATTTGGATCATATGATATTACTTGTAGAAAATTAGGCATGTCCTCCTCCATAATTTATTCTAGACTATCATCCATAATAATGATGTTTTCTTTCTAATATTGATCTCTATATCTTTCAAGAACTTTTCTCAATGGTTTCTAGAATAGATGCATTGAATGTCTAATAATTGAAGTTGTCAAGTAATCTTATTTCTATTCAATCAGTAAATAATTTTTTAGCGTAAAAATAAACTTTGGGTAATAGCATCTACCTTTAAAAATATCATTACATATAATCATCACATTTCTATAATTTTTGAAATACCAAACTCCAATGTGTATTTCTTCCTCTTGTAAGGAGTCTAAAAAATCACTAACTCTTGGGATTACAAAGTAGTATATCAATCTTCTATATAGATCATGTGACCATTTAATTTCTTGAAATGTGGAATTAACATTTTTATGAACTAATTTTAATAGGAAACTATTTAAATTGAGAACTAATAGTCAATTTTGTTTTTCCTTGTCGTCAAGCATGCCTTCATTTGAAATGCATTTGGTTTGTAATATGTAAAGATGCATGTAAAATAAGTAAAATAGATAGTTTTCTAATTACTATAATAGCTACTAAGATTATATGATAATTAATCTCAACATGTCAACAACTTATACATTGTCCAAATTTATATACATATAAAAAAACTAAGCCATAAAAAATGCAATAGTTTATTAAGTATAAAGTTCCTTCACTTGATATGTTCTATCCATTTTTGTACAACACTAGTGATGTTCAGAATATCCCATACAATTTTTTTTCTCATTGTAGACATCACTCTTTTAGAGAATGCTACTGGATCACCATGCCGGTGATTATTTATGTATTTAAGTATAATCACCATGCAATTGAACATGTTACTTTTCAACCAATTTTTTTTAAAATCACAATTAGAAATACATACCTTCTCATGTTTGAATAATAGTTCATCTTGAATATGATAGTCCTTCCATTGGTCAATCCTACTCAATAATAGTTCCTTAAGGCTTCTTCAAACCTATCCAAAATCTAAATCAAGTTCATAAAAATTAGCAAAATCACCAATACCTTCAACATAAGGCATGCTAAAATTCATTACATGCATCCTAGATAATGCATTAGCCATCACATTAGCTTTTCCACTCTTGTACTTCAGTAAAAAATTGAACTTCTACAATTGTGTAACCCACTTCATGTGTTTAGCACTCAATTTCTTTTGAAAGTTAAGAAATTGAACTACTTTATAGTCAGTCATCAAAGTGAACTCCTTAGGCAATAAGTGATGCCTCCAAGAATAGCATGAAATTCCTTCTCATATACATTATATTTCTACCTTGATTCATTCAAATTTTCTAAAAAGAAAGCAATAGATCTACCTTCTTATGAAAGCACTCCTTCAATGGCCAGTCCACTTGCATTCACCTCTACTGGAAAAAGCTTCTGGAAATCTGGTATTGCAAGCACGAGTTCACTAATGATTTTTAACTTCAACAAGTTAAGCCTTCTTTGGGTTTCATCACCCTACCTAAAATCCTCATTCCTCTTAAGAAAATCAAACATAGGCCATGAAATATCCCTAAAATGTTTTATGAACCTCCTATAAAAACCTACTAAACTAAGAACTGATCTTACCTTGGTAGCTTTCATTCAAATTTGATTTTTAGAAATCATATATCCAAAATATGTGATCTTACTCTTCTTCATATTGATCACCAAATGCACCTCCTCCAACTTAATACGTACTCTCCTCAAGTAATCCAAGTGCTCCTCCTCATTAGAGCTATATACCAAAATATCAGCAAAGAAGACAATATAATACTTACCAATCAAATCCTTGAGAACATCATGCATTAACTTCATGAATGTAGTAGGTGCATTTATGAGCCCAAATGGCATCACCAACTACTCAAATAATCCATCTAGTATTTGAAAGTTTTCTTCCATTCATCACCAAGTTTAATTTGAATTGGATAGTATCCACTCTTCAAATCATTTTTTTTTTTTTTTGAAAACTACTATATTGGTAAGAACATTAAAGATATCATCCATTGATGGAATAGAAAACTTGTATCTCACTATTATCATATTCACATCCCTACAATAAATGCACATTCTCCATTCATTACTATCCTTCTTTAGCATAAGTACTACTAGAACTACACATAGTGAAATGGAGTTTCTCATAAAGTTATTTGCAAATAGCTCCTCTACTTGCCTTTGCAATTCAGCCTACCAATTTGGTGCCATTTGGTATGCCCTCTCATTTGGAATGATAGCACCAAGAATAAAGTCAACTTGGTTCTAGACATTCCTCTTTGATGGAAATCCATCCAATACCCTCTTGAACACCTTGGAAAATTACTCCTTCAAGCCTAGCACACCTATTGGAAATTCTACTTTTACAACATCATGATTAGAAGTAACAGTTGATACAATCATAAGAGGAAAACTAGCCTCATCATGTTCCTTAATATATTCCCTTTTCCTAGGAAGAATTAAGAAAGCATTAAGTGAGTTTTTCTTCCTTAATTTTTCAGCTATCATCGGAATCAGCTTATGAATTTCATTCAGTCTTGTTACACTCCAAACATTTCTTACTTCATAAAATTGAGTACAATTATTAAAAGTCCAAGGCCTTCCAAGAATTACATTATCACAATTAATTGGTAGTACATCACATTTCACAACATCATGATAACTTCCAACTTTCAATTTCAAGACACATTGCTCTCTCACATCTTGAGAGAAATCTCTTAATAGCCAATGTACCTTATAGGGTCTAGGATGAGGATTCATCACTAAACCCAATCTAGCAACTTTCCTAGAGAAAATAGCATTTTCTTAGGTTCCCTCATCAACCAAATTATGAATCCATTCCCCACTAAGCAAACATCTAGCCCTAAGATGAAATAACAACTTTCTTTATGGATGATCTCCTCTATTCACATTTCTCATAAATGCACATGAATTAAATTTAGAAACTTCCTAAATTTTTGAAGCATTGGGATTATCTCTCTAAAGAGATTGGCTTGGTGTCTCCTCTACTTCCATGGTTTTTACATCCTTGTGATTGGCTACCTTGTGAAGTGGACATTCCCATTATTTGTATTCTTATTCTCTACATTTTAAGCACTAACTCTTTGATGAGTTTTTTTCTAAACCCTTGCCTCATTTACCTTCATCCTTCTTGTCCTTTCCCTTGTCATCATCCTTTTCTTGCTTCTTGTCATGCCTACTATCTTTGTCTTCATATTTTGACTTGAATCCCTTCTCTGATTTGGATCCATTATTCTTCCCTCTTAAAGCTTATTTGCTCCTACTCCTAAATACACCAAGTTTCTTCTTTGCCTTAAGTACCAAATCATAAGCCTCATCAAGAATTTTTGGCTCATATAATAACAACTCCTACTAATACATCATCTTGAGACCTTCAAGAAAGATTAAAGCCTATTCATATTTCTCCTAGTTTACTTTAGCTTGATGGTATATTTTACAAAATTTAATGTAAAAATCCTTAACATCGTTGTCTCCTTGTCTAAGGAATTTTAGCTTCATGATCATCTCTTTTTTCTGCTAAGATTATTCAAATTTTGGTCTCAACCTATATTTCATCATATTCCAATCTCTAATAGGTTGTCCATTTTTAATCTTATAAATTTGGAACTCTTTTTCCCACCAAGTTAAAGACATATGTCCTAACATGAATTCAACAATTAGTACCCTTAATTTATTATCTCTTCTAACTCAAAATATTTGTTAAGCACCTTTAACCAACTTACAAAAGCTTTGGAGCCATCCATACTATTGGAAGTCTTTAGCTCTACATATAGAAGTCTAGTTGCATTTCTAAACACTCTAGCAATTCTTGCTTCATCCTCATCATCAATCTTACCATGAGAATAAATAGATTTCATTTATGGAGCTTTTGAAATTCTAGCACGAGGGTTTGGATTTCCTTTCTCTCGAATCCTAGGCTAATTGGTTCTCACACTTCCATAGCTAGAGTGTTCTTCCTTCTCATCTACTCCTTGTCCACTAGGTTGAGAAACTTCTTCATCATCATTCAAACATGAATGCTCATCATCATAACAAGTCTAAATATGACTAAGGCCTACATTCCCATCTACCTTAGTACTAATCTTATTCAATCATTGCACCATAAGCTAAAAGATAAATTCCATACTCGCCATGTCTCTCTATAGGGCTTGAACATTTCCCTTCTTATGAGTCATTTAAAATAGAAACAAAAATCCATAACTAAATTTCAAACAACAATAATCATGGAGCAAGTTCACTTTTATTCACTTTATCCCTTCAAACACACCAAATCTAGACACATAAAAAATAATTCAATTACTAGAAAAATAAGAAAACTAGCTATCTTCTATTAATGTTGAAAGAAGATTATAATTATAGTATTTCCATAACCCACACAATAATACTCAATAATATTGTAGAGCATGAGGCTCTACAACCACACATATGATCAACCTCAATGTAAGACACAATCAAACAAGATCTCTCCCACACATAGGAATGAGATCCACACACACATAGAGCTACAATTACTAATATCACACATAGTTAACCACAAATATGTACACAACTTTCATCTAATCTCTATTCTAACTTTTACATGCATCACACTCTCATGCATTTCCATCATGAAAATACAAAATAGTATTTATGAATTACAATGTTAAAAACCATAGAAAAACCTTTTCCATGATCAAACTGAAGATTGTTGATTATTTTCATTCTTGATCTCATCTTTCCTAGCCATTTTCCAGCTTGGAACTACTAACATAAAATATTTCATGGTTATATAGGATGCCTAAAAGTTTGACAAGATGTTTTTTTGTCAAACCCTAGACTTAAGTAAGATATCTTTTATATTGGTAAGACATCTCTACTTGAGAGAAGAAATATTCTTCTAATACAAGATGTCTCTCTAGAGAAATCTCCTACCTAGCCATGACATCTTCCCAGAGTTGTCTCTCTCCAACACAAGACATCTTCTCTTCTAACTGAAACATCTCCTAGGCAAATCGAATATCTTCTATAACATATTAAATCTCAATTTAAATGTCTCCTAGGTCATTAAGACATATTTCTAGCTTCCTAGACCTTTAATTGACTACATATAGGGATGAAAAAGGGGCTCAAAAGAGGTTTTCCTACATCAACATCCTTGCTTTATTTCAATATTACTATTTAGAATACATTGTTTCTATGTGTTATTATTCAAGGACATACTTTTTACTAGACTTTATAATTTCTAAATAGTAAATAGAAATTTTCTAGGAATATTAATATCCTATGATCGTCTCCATAATTTATACTAAATAACAAATTCAGAATCTTTGGAAAAATTAATGAGTGATCGAGGTACCCATACACCCAATCATACGAATCACAAAGCATTCATGCACAATCCGGTCAATCTTTGTAGACTCTATGTTTTTTGATACACTAGTCTTCTAGGAAGTGAACTTTATCCTAATAGTCATTCCTTGTCTTCCCAATTACACTTGTGATGTACAAAAGTATGGTTAAGTGTAATCAAGGGATATGATTGTTATGATTTTATGTTTTATGTTCCTAGTGATTAAAATAGAGAAATGAAGTAATTTCATAACTAATTAACTAATCTCTAACTAGTCCTAACATAAGCATCCAGTCCTAATTTTCATACATGTCTTGAACCCATATATCCATTACTGCAGTTATCACGTGCTATGCTACTGGGCAAACCAAGCAATAATGCTACTAGGATTACCAAGTGAATACATGTTTACACTTGAAGCATTTGTACTTATGTGTTTAATATATTAAGCATAATTAACTAACTAATCACTTGACATTCGATTTAGCTTAAATAATTAAAACAATAAATGCACAAATGAATCATTAATCTATTCCAAGTGCTACAAGGTTTGATCAAAAGGGTTGTATTTATTGTTGTTCACACTGGTGTGTTTAGGTACAATAGTTCTCAAATAAATACTCGCACACTTTCTGACTCCTGCTATGAGCACTTAGAGAAATATTCTAACTCTCAAATGATAAAACTACAAGAGCTCTACTACAACTATGACATGAATCCCCCCATAAACATGGTTGGTGAGCACGTATTTATAGATTTTATTGTAATGCTACATCAACAAGGCCCCATAGACACAACAAAAACTATGTCGATGCAACCCCATTGATGGGGCAACATCATGTAGATGGGTCCACGTCGATGAGGTCCTGTCATTGAGTCTATGTTAATGGGGGTTTCTCGATGCAACACAATGATGATTCATCATACCCACATGACTAAATAAAAAATCATCCTCAATTTCCTTTACAAAATTGGAAAGGTATGAGATTATTAACTGACTCTTGACATAACAAACTAACTTAACAAAACTGAGTACCCAAGTGTACAAATCAACAGCATTACAAAAATTGTGGTGTTCATGATACAAAATTGAACACCTTGACATGACTACTCAAAACTAGATAACACATCCCCTAATGACATTAATGTGGTTGAGAAGATCAAGTAGTCTTAGGCAGTGGAGGTTCCTGAGATTCTAGAGGACCTTCGTCAACTTCAGGGATGTGCAGTGGCTAAGGTGGCTATGGTTGTCCTACCATGGTTACTACCTTCAGTGGAAGGTGAAAGACATCCAATAATTCCTTCATCTTCTCCTTCTTACTCTGAGTATCATTCATAGTCCACATGGTATCACTAATGTGGGCTAGAATGGAAATATCCCATAGCTAAGGCATTATTGGAAACAACTCCGTAACAACGACAAACCAAACAGTTAATTATTTACATTTGATGTTGAATGTCCTGACTACATTTTGTAGCTCCTAGTAGTTTTTTATTCTTTTGGTCAAGTTCCCTATAGTAGATCTCTAATCACTATATTTTTCCTTGAGAACTTGAGCTCCATCTTTGCCACTACAAGCTTTGTCTTGGTGTCCTTGTGATGCTTGAATTCGGCCTTGTACAATAAGCATGAGTTGGCCACTTGCTTTTCCAATTTTTACCATAACCATCTGCTAGTAAACATAGTTAGATTTGCATATCAAAGATTGGCAAGCTCCATGTATTCTGTCATCTCCTCAATCTGCAACTACTTCATGCAAACTTCCACCTTATTATAGGCATCTATCCCATCAATGATAGGTTGATAAACTTCCCTTCCTTGCTAGAGTTGCTAGAGTTTTTCATTTATATTGGCCTTCACCAATTGGATGTGCTTTTTATTAACTTCTTTTTTTAGATTAACCTAATCTCTATAATTATCCTTGACTCTCTTAAGTTTGAGAGCCTCTGATTTCTAGGTGGTTCCTCTATTCCAATTTTTTGATGAAGGGCATGGACCTCCTCCATGGAGAGGTTTCTATTTCTAGCTGCTAATCGCCTTAGCTCTATGTTCACTCTAGCTAGTTACTCCTATTGTTGATGGATAAAGTTAGTCAACTATTTTTTATGCTAATCAACATTTCGCAACCAATGATTCTCTACAACCAATTGCACATTCTCCTAGAGGGTTAGATCCAAGGCCTTCTAAATTTTGTGATAAGTAGCCTCTATTATGGATCAATAGAGCACCACCATCCTCATCACATCCTCAACCCTTTTTAGTTTGATGTGAAGCTATTCAAGAGATTCACCTCTTTTCAATGTCAAGTTGAAAAATGCAAGGTAAGTGATTTGGGCTCTTAATTCAGCAACTTCAACATCCAAGCATTCATTCAGCTCCTTAGCTATTTTGAGTTGCCCATCCAAGATAATGGTTTTTCCCTAACTCTGACTGGGTTTCAATAATACTATCCAGAAGGTCAAAGAAATCTAGAGGTAGTTATCTAATTCCTACCAGTTGATCCAACAATTCTTTATGCTATGCTATGCTTAATCTACCGCTTATGGTCCCTATAGATGTCTACACATCTTTGAGTGCAGTGATGTCTAGTATAAATGTTACATGTGCATTGAGTGTTTTGAAAATTCTATCAACAACCACGTTTGCAGTTGTCTCCTAGCCTTGGTGCTACACCACCAATACTATTGTCACCTTGCCTTTTTCTAAGCACATCAAGAAGGTTACGACATTCCTAGAAATTTTTAGGAGTGACTGTTGTTCTATGAGAGATACTATGACCTCTCTAACTTTAGGATTCGACCTTGCAAAAAAATGCATTTTTTGGGAGGAGAAAATGGATCTACCTCCTCCCATCAAGCTAATTGTTTGGTCCACCTCATTTAGGTGACTCGTTGCTGGCTAATACATAGATGGGCCCCCACCACTCATGCTTTCTCATTGCTCTTGTTTACTCAAGAGTTATTATTGGTATTAACACAACTATTGGACTTTCACAAAGATTTCTGGCATAGTTATTTGAGTGGTAGGTGGAGGTGGTGACTATTGCTCCTCTTCTTGAATAATTGTTGCATGAATTTTATCTTTATCATCTCCACCCAATTAGTGGTTGGAGCATTCTTGATAGCATCATTTGTATAACGAAATATCCCTCCCCTATGACAAAGTTTTCTAATGAGGCATGGAAAGGTGAGTGCCTTCCTTCCACATTCATTCTCTTTAAATCACTTCTCTATCTTTAGATAGATCAACTATGGAAGGTTGACAAGAAATCTCTCACTCAGAGCAAAGCATGCACAGGCAGAAAACATAGTGATCTTGCTAGACCTCACCATGGGTTTTAGGTGAAGGGCTACAATCATGTAGTGGATCCTTTCTATTAGTGTGAGTGCACTACACTCCTTGTAGTTGACACCATAGCACCATTGAATCCATTCCTTTTTTATGCTAGGGTCTACCTACATTGGAATTTCAGTGAGATTTGTCCCAGTTTCTAGCAACCTAAGCACTTTAGAAATGGCCTACACCAAGTAGGACATTGAGATGTCCTTGATTTTGATGATTGGACTAGCCTACCTATTGTTCCAAAATAAGAATGTCTCTTCCATGTACCACTCCCTAGTGGAAGTGATAATTGGCCACATGCAAGAGGTTTTTAATTGATTTTGCACTTCTTTAGGTGCTTGCTCTGGGAAAGATCCAAAGTTTAAATCATGTAGCACTATTTTTTGGACCTCCCTTGATCTGATATAATTCAAGTAGGCTTCTATCAAAATCACCTCAAGGTTTTCTTACTAAGTTGGTGCCTTATCTCAGTGGAAATATTCTATTGCTATTGTTGGCTCTAGAATCTAATGAATAGATTCCACCTTAGCCTCTTCCCTAAGAGGACCCATGGTGTGGGTTGAAAGTGGGTATTCCTGGGCTTGTTCTTAGCTCCTTCCCATTCTTGGTAATTTCTCTCCTAGTTGAGATGGTTCTCCTTCCTGCATGTTTTTATCTTTCTATGCCATCTGTGGTCACAACACATCCATGGATTAGTTGATATAACATGTAACTTTAAATATTTAAATACCTTATCTCATTAATTAGTTACACTTGGCTAAGTTTGAACCATGCTAGATTAATTATTTTATTTTTATTTTATTAATTAATTCATTATAAGTATCACTAGAGCTTGTTGGAAGAGTTTAACTTCTATAATTTGGTGTTTAAATGTTGATTTCTTAGTTAAATCTTTGTGGGAGTTAGAAAAATGGTGAAATTTTCTCTATTAAAAATAGCACATTTTGTGGCCCTCATGACTAAGAGCTTACCTCCAGTAGCTATAGAGTCAAAGAACAAAGCAATTTAGATAAATGATTAGGAAGTTATGGGTATTGGAAGGTTTTGGGCTCTAAAAATTTGAAAAACTTCCTTGGTGGTTGTGAACAAACATGAAAATTTCTAAGATGGCTCGCACATATTTATACTATTTTTGCACTACATTGATGAGGCCCCATTTATGGGGTCTATAAAAAATTTTCAAATGTGAATATCTTGAAAAATACAAGGAATTTTTAAATGAATTTGGGAATCCATGGAGTCCCAAAAAAACCAAGAATATGATGAAATCAATGAAGAGGATCTTTGAAGGCTCAAAAATTAAAAAATTTGATGGAGAATTTGTGCATTGAATAAAATATGTAAAGCAGCACATGGTTGGATGTAGAAGATGGGTGTACAAAAGATTGTGATTGCAAAAATGCCTAAGGATAAGGTGCTTAACAAACCCCATCAAGAGATATGCAAGTGGGTCCTTCCAATAGTAGGCACATGCCTTTTTTGCCCTTGCATAACCTCAACCTAAGAAGTCCATGGGCCCCATAAATGATTAATGGTTGATAGAACTTAATGAACAAAACCTACAAGATTCTACCAAAGAATTCAAGTACCTCAAATAAAGACATCGAATCAAGAACATGGACATCAATAGTGAGATGAGTTATGGGTAGCATAGATGGATGATGGAGAAGGTGAAATGGAATTCCAATTTCTTTTTATTTAAATAACCTAAGAAGATTCATCCTTAGTTTATATGAAAACCAATCACTTTTAATGACTTTGCATCATCACTCTAAGACTGATCCACTCCCTCAAGACACAAGAATGCTTCCACAAAACAACCACAGCTCCATAAAGAGAAGAAAAAAGAAGCAAGAAGTAAGAGAGGGCCTTAGTTAGAAGTGACCTTTAGTCATGGGTAACATGTCTTTCTAGTTCCATAACCAGTGCTTGTAGCCTGTTTGTTTGTTTAAGGGGTGTGCTTTGAATTTCCATCATTCTTTTTGTTTTGTTTTTTATTTTTATTTTTTTCTTTTTCTCTTTTTCAATGGAAACCACACCATGCAAAGACTTTTTTCAACTTCTTGTTATTGGTCGACATGGAAGAATAAGAATCCTATGAAAACACTCATGCACCCAAGCAAGTAGAAGAGTAACAAGAGTATTGAGTCCCCTTGAAGTCATACCCTATGCCAATCTTTAAATCCTTCCCAATTCTAGAAACTAGCAAGGTCACAAATTTATTAAAATTTTATTTAATGAAAATGGACCTCAAACTTCCAAAAAAAGAAAAACCATAGAGTTTGTGGATGGGTGGATGTTGTGGACTCACTACATGTTCCATGAAAAAGAAACCATGTCTTAGCCATTGGTCAAAAATTTAGAAATAGAAACTAGACATTAGTAAACAAAATATTAAGCACAAATCACCATTAGTAATAGCTACAACACCACTATGCCTTGTTGGCACAAAGCACATTTATTAACAAAAAATTAGAAAATCACACTAAAATTAAGTAAAATATATAAGAAAGTGTAAAATACTTAAGAAAGATTTAAATGTACTAATGATTATGTAAAACAAAAAATGATGTAGAATAGGAAAAAGTTTTAAAAATAAAAAATGTGTAAAACAAACAATTTGTAAAAAAAAAATATGTAAAATAAAAAATAGAAAAACTGAAGAGCCATGTATATGATTAGCACAGATGGCCATCTCCCCCCACAAGTGAGTTGGAAGGTGGAGATCTAAAAAATTGAGCACAGTTGCCCATCTGTTGAGGTATTTGTTGCACTGGCTTGCTTTGGCTTGTGGAAAGGCTTTAGCTATTAGATGTTAACCAACTACTTTTTGTTTAGGCTTTCAGGTTTGTCTATGATCATGGTCCAGAAGGAAAGGTTTCATCAACTGTATCAGGTCCTTCCCACAACATTTCAAATTTGGTTTTCTAAGGTAAGTGTATGGGATTCCAGTAGGAAACCATATCTTGCAGTTGAAATTTTACTTTTCGTATTCTAAGATCATGATGTTGTTTGTTGAATGCCTTATGCACTTTATTCAAAGATAGGGTTACCAATCAATTTTTTTCTAGCACATTAAGGTTGAATAGTCTCTCTTTTTGTGCTAGACTTAGGTCAAGATCCAAGTCATAGACTATTGAGAATGTATAGAGCTTGGATTTTTTAGCAATAGGACCAAAGGGCATCATTGCGTTTTGTGCTCCAGTCTCTCCTATATTTGCTAATAGTTCTTACTAGCATCTTTATTATCTCTCTTTTAGTCACCTCTGCTTGACTGTTGTCCTGGGATGATAAGATGCTATTAATTTATGTTCAACCCCCAAGCATTGCATGAGTTTTTAAAAAGTAGCACCTATAAAATGGATTCTATTGTTAGAAATCATTGCACATGACATCCCAAACCTATTCACAACCTTTTGTTATACAAATCAAGCAGTAGTGGATGATGTATGTTTGGTGATGACAATTGCTTCTACCCATTTGATACAATAGCCAACGACAACAATTATATATGCCTTTCTATTAGACATGGATGTGATGGAACCCATAAAATTTATGTCCCATATGTCAAAGGGTTCTAGTAGTTGAATCCACTATTGAGGGCCCTCCATTCGTAAGGTCATACCACCATCTCATTAGTGGCACACACAAGATTGGATAAATTGGTTGGCATCCCTGAAGATTATGGACCAATAGTATCCTACCATCANACTGATGTAGGTCAATTGTGCATTTTCTAGGATGCTCATAAGGGTCCTTGTGGGGGCCACTATGCTAGAAGATGCATGACCATAAAAATCTTGATGGTAGGATACTATTGGTCCATAATCTTCAGGGATGCCAACCAATTTATCCAATCTTGTGTGTGCTACTAATGAGATGGTGGTATGACCTTACGAATGGAGGGCCCTCAATAGTGGATTCAACTACTAGAACCCTTTGACATATGGGACATAAATTTTATGGGTTCCATCACATCCATGTCTAATAGAAAGGCATATATAATTGTTGTCGTTGGCTATTGTATCAAATGGGTAGAAGCAATTGTCATCACCAAACATACATCATCCACTACTGCTTGATTTGTATAACAAAAGGTTGTGAATAGGTTTGGGATGTCATGTGCAATGATTTCTAACAATAGAATCCATTTTATAGGTGCTACTTTTTAAAAACTCATGCAATGCTTGGGGGTTGAACATAAATTAATAGCATCTTATCATCCCAGGACAACAGTCAAGCAGAGGTGACTAAAAGAGAGATAATAAAGATGCTAGTAAGAACTATTAGCAAATATAGGAGAGACTGGAGCACAAAACGCAATGACGCCCTTTGGTCCTATTGCTAAAAAATCCAAGCTCTATACATTCTCAATAGTCTATGACTTGGATCTTGACCTAAGTCTAGCACAAAAAGAGAGACTA
>MNCI01011313.1:47569-66154 GCA_015680685.1 Gnetum montanum
AAGGATAGGTAGGTTAGGACACGCGGTGGACAACGTAAGTGCTTGGAAGAAGAGTTGAGGTAGAAAAATGGCAAAATCTCCCCCCAATTTGTTTTCCAAATGATGAAAAGTGTAAGGTGCAACGGGTATATATAGGAAGTAAGGGCTACGTCGATGGGGCTACGTATACGGGGCCTCGTATACCCAGGGGGTCGCACCCATTGACCAACATTGACTAGCCCCAAAAAATGAATTTAAAATGCTAAATTAGGGTGGTTGAAGAGCATAAGAGACCAAGAACGCAACTAAGGATACAAGGAGGATAAACTGAGCTAGAAATAGAGTCAAATGTAGGAGAATGTGGGGAAAAATAACTCCGCAAAGAAGAAATCAAGCGATGGAACCATGAAAACAATCAACCACGAAATCAAAAGGATGGGATACTAACAAGTGGGACCAGGAATATGCAAGTGGGTCCTCCCCATAGTAAGCGGTAACCTTAGTAGCCCTTGCATATCCTTAACACTGGAGTCGATGGGCCCCGAGGTCAAGAAATTGTGACTGCAAGTTAACACACCCATCCATGAGAACCTACCAAGGCATGAAAAGCACATGGAACTCATGATAAACTTTCAAAACATAAGACAGGTAGTGAGGTAAGATATGGAGAGGAATGGGCAAAGAGAGAGACAAGAGAATTGGACTTTCAATCATCGATCACATGAAACCCCATGTGAAGTTGTGGTTAAGTGAACCGGTAGGACCTTTCCTGAGTTCAAACCCAAAACTAACCACATACAATGACATTGCAGCAACAGGCAAACCCTCGTCCATCCACCAAGTATCAGAGTGCACCCACAGGAAACCACCACTCCAACTAGCTTAAGAGGAAGGAAGTGAAATGGGACTACGTTAGAGGGGATAGAGTGAGTCCCATAACTAGTTTGGGTGGCCTATGAGAGGAGGTCTAATGGGTGTGCTTTGAATTCTCACATCGTTATGATTTTATTTTTATTTTTTTTGTTTTCTTTTTATTTCATGGGAACCACACCATGCAAAGACCCATGCTTGGTTGCATGCATTCGACCAAGGGGTGTGCTTTGAATCCTCATGTTTTTTTTTTTTGAATTTTTGCGATGAGGACCACAACATGCAAGGTCAAAGTTCCTAGGAGCTTCCTTGTAGAAAAGAACGTGGAGTGGTATGAAATCCATGAGGACACATCGCCAACCTAGGGGACATAAGAGGACGATGAAGGTTTCATTCCCCTTAAAGTCACACCCAATTCAAACCATTGGGTTATCCTTGAGTCTGGGAACTACACAAGTCACACATTAATTAAAATGTTTTTAAGTGAAGGGGTTTCATGTTTCCAATGGAAAGAAAACCATGGAGTGGGTGAACAAGTGGATGACATGGACTCACTACCAATTTTATGAGATGAAAATAGATGTAAAGTCCAAGGACAACAATGTGAGGGTAGGAGCGACATAAACTAGGTGGACCATTTCACATGACCCATCGCAACGAAAACCATCCACACTAAACACCTGATGACAATAAGATGAATTATTAGTAACCAATTAAAAATTAAACACACACATGCATAAATAATCAATAAAGAAATGAAAAAAGTAATTAAAGAAAGGAAAAGTTAGTAAGAATCAACAAACGTACGAACGATGTTAAAAAATAAAAAAGTAAAAAAAATTTCAAAAACAATGGGGAGCTTGGTATGATGGATTAGCATGGAGGATGGTCTCCCCCACGACTGGGTGTAAAGAAGGAGATGTGAAAAATGGAGCGAGGTTGTCCTAGTGATGATGAGGTAGTAGAATTGGTTAGATGAAGTTCACGGAAAGGTTTTAATTATTTCCAATTGACCAACTGTGTTTTAGTGGGGTCCTCAGGTTTGTGTATAAGTAAGACCCCGAATGGGAAGGTTTTGGAGATAATGTACGGTCCCTCCCACAATGTTTGAAACTTGGTCGGTAGTGGTACGTGGGTGGGATTCCAATAAAGCACCTTATCTCCACGTTGAAATGTGACCTCCCAAATCCTAAGATCATGACATTTTTTATTGTAGGCCTTGTGAATCTCATTTGAAGATAGGGCCACTAATCGATTCTCATCTAGCACACTTAGGTTGATGAGTCGTTCGCATTGTGCTAGTGGTAGGTCAAGACCTAAGTCACTGGCCATGGATAGTATCTGGAGTTCTGCTTGGATTGGGAGTTTTAATAGCTTACCATACACTAACTCATAGGGAGAGTAACCTATAGAAAGTTTTTAAGTGGAGCAATTGGCCCAAAGAGCATCATTAAGTTTGGTGCTCCAGTCTCTTCTATATTTACTGATGGTTTGAGTGAGGATTTTGGTAATTTCCCTATTTGTGACTTTGGCCTACCCATTGGCTTGGGGGTGATAAGGTGTTGTAAATTTATGGGTAACCCCCAAGTGTTGCATGATTTTAAGAAAAGTGATGCCCATGAAATGTGTTCCATTGTCTGAGATGAGTGCACATGGCACTCCAAACCTATTGATGATTTGTTGTTAGACAAATTGTGTAGCAGTCTTGGAGGAACAGTCGACGATGGCTACTACCTCTACCCACTTTGTGCAGTAGTCCATAGCAATGATGATATACGCTTTCCATTGGATAGGGGTGTGATGGGATCCATGAAGTCGATGCCCCATATGTTGAAGGTCTCCAGTGGTTGGATCCACTGTTGAGGTCCCTTCAATCATGTAGTCATCCCACCATCTTTCTAGCATCATTCATAGGAGCGAGCGAACCATTGTGTGTCCTTGAAGATTATGGGCTAGTAGTATCCTATAAGTAGGATTTTAATGGATTTGCATCGTTTAGCATAGTGACCCTCACAAGGGCCCTCATGAGCATCTTGGAGGATGCGTAGTGTATCATCGTCAAGGACACACTAGCAAACTAAGCCATCTATGCATACCTTGTAAAGGTGACCATTGATCTCCATGAAGCACTTGGATTTATAGAGAAACTGTTGTTTCTACCAATGGTTCCACTCCTTTGGTAATTCCTGAGTTGTGAGATAGTTGAGGATGTGGTTGAACTAAGGTGATTCCTTGGGCACCTGTGGATCGACCGATCCCACGAAAAGAAGTTCATCGGGGAATTGGTCAGAGAGGGATTCCTCCTCATCTGTGTCATTCCATCGATTTCCTTTTGATCTACCATGGTGAGGTCAAATTCTTGAAGAATCACTAGCCACTGTATGATACGGGGGCTCACCGTTGGTTTGTTCATCAGGAACCAGATGGCACTATGGTTGGTATGCAAGAACACCTTGTACTTGAGCACATAGTGGCAAAATTTTTCCAAGGTGAACACCACCTCCATCAACTCCTTTTCAGTGGTGGTGTAATTACCCACAATGCTACGACTTGCACAATGAATATAGTATGGACATTTTTGATCATCACACTGTGTAAGCACAACTCCCAACGCATAATTGGATGCATCCTTCATGATGTGGTAAGGTCTGGACCAATCAGGTGCCCGTAGGACTGGAGTCTCTACAAGTTTTTGTTTAAGTGTTTGGAATGTGGATTCACATTCCTTGTTCTAGATGAATGAAGCATCTTTCTTCGTAAGTTCCACCAACGGCTTGGCGATTTTCGAGAAAATTTTTATGAAGCACCAGTACTAACCGGTATGGCCAAGGAATGACCGAACATCTTTTATAGTACTTGGTTGTCGAGTGATTCCTTGGATGACCCTAATTTTATCATGATCCATGCTAATCCCTATTTGTCAAATACAATTCCCTAGCACAATGCCCTCCTGGACCATTAAGTGGCTTTTGTGCCAGTTTAGTTGTAGGTTAGTGTCCACATATCTTTTCATAACTTGCTCAAGGTGGTCCAAGGCTTGATCAAATGTGGTCCCATAGGTAGAGAAGTCATCCATGAAGACTTCTACCCCATTGCCAATTTTCTGCTAGAAGATGCTGAGGACAAGGCGTTGGAAAGTGGCAGGCACATTCCATAGGCCAAAGGGCATCTTTTTGTATGCAAAAGTCCCCCAGGGGCTTGTAAAGGTTGTCTTGGCCTAGTCTTTTGGCACAATTTGGATTTGGTTATAGCCACTATAACCATCCAAAAATCTGTAATAATGATGCCCTGCAATGGTATCCAACACCTGGTCCAAAAATGGGAGTGGAAAGTGATCTTTGAAGGTAGCCATGTTGAGCAATCAGAAATCTATACAGACCCTCCATTTGCCACCCTTCTTTGGCATGATAAAAAGTGGACTAACCCATTCGCTATCAGTGATAGAGTAGATGAGCCCTGTCTTTAGCAACTGCTCGATTTCATCTTTAACGACCTGCTTCAATTTAGGATTCAATTATCTTTGTGGTTATCTTCGTGGCTTTATGGAGGGATTGATATAAATCCAATGTTAGCAAACCCTAGGATCCACTCCCATTAACTTAAGATATGACCATGCAAAAGCAACTTCCCATTTGTTCACCACCTTCAGCAATTTCTTCTTCTATTCAGGAGTAAGGGTGGCATTGATAATTACCAGTTTTCCATACTGCAAAAATCCATATTCTAGATGGGCCAACAAGGGTTTGAGTTCCAAGGGCTCTTGTTTGAAACTTTTAGGGATTTGCAACTTTCCCCAATCACCATGGTCATCAATAGTGGCTACTTATTGATTAACCTCTTCCAAATGATCCATGCTTTCTATGTAGGCTCATACAAGCTCCTCAGATGGTTCCATGCATAGAGTGTTGCTAACAAGATCAATGATCAGCCACTGGGTGCCTTCTTGAGTTGTGGCTGCTATGTACAGGCATTGTTGAACTTGAGATTCCTTGGTACATTGATTGCATGCTTGAATAGATGTCCACTTAGTAGATCACAACTAGTGCACATAGTTGCACCTAGAGTCACTATACGTGATGCATGGAACACACTTCTTCTTGATCTTTCCAAAAGGATTTTCCTTTGAAATTTTAAGGGAAAGATCTCGATGTCCTAGTCTTGCATCCATCATGCTCAACCAGGATCTTCCCATTATGATTGGGAAGTTCCCCTTGCAAGTATTAACATGGATGACAAGGTAATCAGCAAGATAGGACCACCCACAAATGATGGTCACAATGTCCTCCACCAATCCCAAGGGAACAATAATGGATTGGTCTGCCAGTTCGAGCCGAATGTTGCTCTTCTTTAATGAGGGCAGGTTCCAATTCTTGTACATGTCATGTGAAAATAAATTGACTCCTAACCCCGAATCCAGAAGGGTTTTACATGGCTCATTTCCTGCCACCTGAAGATAGATGAGGTGACTCCCCAGATTAGTCAATTTCTGGGGAAGATGGCCTGCCTTTATCCAATCAATCATTGCATGTGTGAGCATGACCATTTGTACATTGGAGGGCATTTGGTTTGAAGGTTGCTCGAAGGGTGGAATAGTGGAGCAATTTGAGGTTCAGAGGCACTAGCCACAGGTGTGTGTGAGGGTGTGCTTAAGTTATTGGGTTGGAAGAAGGGACGTTTTCATGGCTTAGCTTCAGGCCCACTCAGCTAAGGAGTTGATTGTAGGTTGACTGCCCTCGTAGCGTTGCGTTGTTGTGGCTATGGTGGGATTTCCTCCTGCATAGGTTGAGCAGGTGGTAAATGAGTGGGATGCTATTCAGTAGGGACAATAGGAGAAGGTGATGGAGGATAGTAAAGATGTGGGCTTTTCCCCTTGGGTGATGGAGATTGTGGTCAAAAATATTTTGAGGGGTAGTAGTAATTCTCAAAGGTTGTGTGACTGGAAGAGTCCCGTGGAGAGATCGGTTGTTGAAAATAGTACCCATAGGGATCTAGGTATCGGTAAGGGTACTACTACCTTGGAGGTGGTATTCCCCATGCTTGTGGGTGCTACCATTATTGGAAGTGTTCATAAGGTTGCGCTAGTCCTCCACTTGGATAATATCCTTGCTGCTGGTGGAACTGCCTAGGATTACCTTATGGGTAAGGCAACCTTTAGGGTGTTTGCCTCTTTGCCAAATGAGGGTTCAATGCATACACCCTATACTCTTGTAGATGTGACACCATGAGACAGCACCCATTAGGATGTTCGTATTGGCATATGTCACATTCATCATCCTCCTTTGTGTCAAAGTCTACAACCTGTTCAACTACAGCAACTTTTTCCTTACCCTTATGATGGGCACATTCAGCTTCCTTCTTCCTACGCTGATCACAATCATTACCTTGCTCTATGGACTCCTCTGTAATTTTTAAAACACTTTGGAATCTTTCATCCAGAGAGTCCCACATCTTGTCAACCTTTGCCGATATTTCAGAGGAAAATTTCTGTATGGGCAAGGTTTTTTGGTTCATCACTACATCTAGTGGTGATTCCTCCTCGTCTTCATAGAATTGGACATTCCTCTTTCTGATGGAGGGATCCTGATTAAACTCCTCTGCACTCTCCTTCTTTCTAAGTTCCCCCTCTTCTTTAGCCACTTGCTCAATGAGGTGTTGCAGTTGATGGGTCCTTAGTTTTCATAATTATCCCTAGGCGTACACACCAAAGGTCTTTCTAGTTTCAAAGTGGAACCCATCAATGATATGATGAAGTTGTGCCCACTGAGAGTAGTCATAACCAAGGCATCGATGTAACTATGAATAGTACCTACTCATGGCTACATCCAAGGGTTCATGATTTCCTTACTTCCAGCCTTGGATTTGATGTCTTAGATTCACCACTCTGAAGTAGGTTTGATACTTGTCATTGAAGATCTCCAGCATTGTACTCCATCTCCTAATTGATTCTGATTCCAAAGACCAATACCAGCTTTCTGCTTCCTTGATGAGTGTGTGAGAGAATAGCTTAAGCTTTTGCCAATCATTATCAATATTCTGTAGGATGCAAGCATTATGGAATGATTGCAAGTGAGTTTGTAAATCACAATTGTACCCCCCTTCAAACCTGGGGATATTATTCATATTAATGTATTTGATCTGGCTATCTTTCAAGTGCCTGTTGGGTATCTGAACTGCCTTGGTGATATGAAGCATGCTTCAAGTAGCCAACAATGGCTCATCCGAGTCATAGTCCTACTAAGGACCACGATGTCTATGACAATTTCAGCTACCTCTTTTTTCATTACGGTAAGCTTCACGTGACTAGTCACATGCTTCCTCATGTTGTTCCCTTCGATCCTTACGACCACCATCACCTCACTCCTTTCTACCATAGTTATGATCAAATTCTGAACTGGGTGAAGGTAGAGGGGAGTGAGAGGATGGAGAAGAAGAAGAAGAGTCACCATTGCTCCGGTGTCGATCTCCCCCTCTACTCTAATGGTGGCCTCGATCTTCCTACCCATCCTTGCTTGAGTCGTGACTTCTCCTACATGATCCTCCATCCCCCTCGAGATCTTGATCACTTGATTGCTTGTTCTGGATGATGGACTGAATGATCTAATGTCCCATAGGAAGTTTCACCAAATGGGAATCATGGAAGACAGGTTCTCCATCATCTTGCAGCCCTTGCAAGAATAAGAGGTTACTGAACTATTTCCCCTTCATGTGTTCATATCATTCTTCCTACTACTGGTCTCATTCCCGTTGGGCCTTAGTGGGATGATAGTCCCAATAGTCATGGTCCTCCATGACATACTCCACACTACCGTCCTAGTTCCCTAGTCTGGCAAGATTCTGAAACAACATTCCAGGAGCCGATTGGTCAGGTGGTAGTATAATGTTGCCTTCCATGTCCCGCCATCATGAATGTTCATCCTAATGTAGAATGAAGGTGAAGGCGGGGACATATTCATCAGGATGCATGTAGACCACCCAACATTCTTGTGACACCAGTGGGTTGGATTCGTCTCACCTATGAGAAGAAGACGTGTTGGATGTTAGATAATCCACTAATCGATGTACCTTACTTTTTACTTAGTCCGCCTAGCGTGCGTAAATTTTACTATCTTGGGTCCATTCCAACGACGTGAATGATAATTTTTCTAAGGTTTAATGATGCATGTAAGTAATAGTCCCTGGCAATGGCGCTAATGATGAGCGGCTATGTACCCCTACACCCAACCATGCGAATCATGGGCGTTCACAGGCGACTCGGTCGAATCCCATAGACTGTAAGCACTTTGCATACACCAAACCTTAACAAGAAAAACCCTTTGTTAGAATAGTCTTTGTCTTCTCAACCTCACTTGTGATGTTTTGATTGTGATGGTTAAGTGAGATTGAGGCAACTGATTTTTATGGCTTTTTACTTTATCTTCTAGCATCTAATTTTTGAAATAGAAAGTAAGGAATGAAATATTATGTAATCTATAATTATCCTAATCTATGTCTTAATTCTTCTTAGCATAAGTATCTGATCCCATCTTCCATGCACATCCTGAGCATCCCCTAACCACTACTGGGCTACCAGATGTTAAGCGTCGCTGGGTTACCAAGTGTTGGGTTTACGTTCAAGATGGTCGAACTTATGATTTCTACGAACCATAAAAGAGCAATAGTGATTAAAATAATAACAACGGAAACTTAATGAACTATTAAAGCATAGAAATATTAAACTATTAAATGCATTAAATAACTATGTCCAATTGCTGTAAGGAATGATTGAAAAGCTCGTCTTTATTGCCATCCACGCCAATGGGCTCAAGTACATTAGTGCTCGAATAAAGAGCCAAACACCTTTCTTACACCTATTGCCGGCACTTGGAAAATATTCTAACTCTCATGGAAACAAATTGCAAGAGCTTTGCTACAACTACCAAAAAGGTACCTAAGTGTGGCAGGAGCCCACTTATTAATAGGCCAAAATAGGCACCATGTAAATGGGGCCACGTCGATGCATGGAAGGATGCATTGACGAGGCCGCATCGATGCAGCCACATATATGGGGTCCCGTATACGTGGCCTAGTAAACACATTGACCATTTAGCACTTCATCAATAGTCATTTGTTGTCTTCCCAATTATACTTGTGATGTACAAAGGTATGGTTATGTGTAATCGAGGCATCTTATTTTTATAATTTTATGTTTTATGACGCAGCCCCATATACAAGGTCCCGTATACGCAACCTAGTAAACGCATCGACCATTTAGCACTTCATCAATAGTCATTCGTTGTCTTCCCAATTATACTTGTGATGTACAAAGGTATGGTTATGTGTAATCGAGGCATCTGATTTTTATAATTTTATGTTTTATGTTCCTAGTGATTAAAATATAGAAATGAAGTAATTTAATAACTAATTTAATTTTACTAATTAACTAATCTCTAATTATTCCTAACATAAGCGTCCAATCCCACTTTCTGTACACGTCTTGAACCCACATATCCACTACTGGGGTTACCAAAGTGCTATGCTACTGGGCGAACCAAGCAATAATGCTGCTAGGATCACCAAGAGAATATGTGTTTATGCTCAAAGTGGTCGTACTTATGTGTTTAATCTATTTAGCTTAATTAATTAACTAATCACTTGAAGTCTAATTTAGCTTAATTAATTACATAATTAATGAAAATGATAAATGCATAAATGAATTATTAATTTATCACAAGTGCTACAAGGTTTGATCAAAAAGTGTCTTTATTGTCGTTCACACTAGTGTGTTCAAGTACAATAATGCTCGAATAAAGATCCATACACTTTCTAACTCTTGTTGCAAGCACTCAGAGAAATATTTTAACTCTCAAATGACAAAACTACAAGAGCTCTACTGCAACTATGACAAGACTCCCCCCATAAACATGGCTAGTGAGCATGTATTTATAGATTTTATTGTAGTGCTATGTCAATGAGGCCACATCAATGGGGGCTGCTGACATGACACAATGACGATTCATAAAAAATCTACAGAGCATAGATAAACCTTATTAGACAATTCTTTAGCCTTGTCCATACAATACGTTAATGTAATCAAGTGATCCATTATGGAGTGATGTTACTTGAAACTTGCTTGTGGACTTACCCAAACATTGTTTAATTCTGCCCAACCTAATAATTTTTCAAACAGATGGTTGATCATAATAAGTCTATAATTGTTAAGGTTATTTAATCATCATTTTTAAACAACATTATTGATCTAATGATGCACCAATGTTCTGGAAGCTCATTGTAGAGAGTTGTACTTAAAAGCTTATAAACTTTTGTACAAACCATGATTCCTTCCCATTTAGGTAAATCTACATACAAGCTGATGGGATGCGATATCGCATCCCCCGCGATATCGGGTACGCAATATCGCATCTTCCCCTACGATATCGCGTACGTTGTCAAATCTATAAATAAGAGGTGACTCTCCCTTGTTTCTCCTTCTAGGCCTAGACCGTAGAGAAACTCTGGTAGTTTTACCTCTCTAGAGATAGAATAATTTCCATGTACCCATAGTAGAAGCTCCAAAGTGAACAGACCTTTATTCGAGCCAATATTGTATCTAAACACAAGTTTGTGTACTGCAATAAAGATGAACTTCTTGGATAAACCTTGTAGTGCATGAACTAACCTAAATAGGCTAAATAGGATTTTATTTACTGTTATTTATTATTTATCATTTAAATGCTTTATTAGTAAACCTCTCTCAACCCTTCTCTCCTAGTTAAGTGCATTCAGTACAACTGCTTCGAGCATGTGCATTATGCTTGGTGATCCCAACAATGACTAGCATTTGGTAACCAATGTTGCATTGGTTTAGGGTGTAAATAGTAAGTGGGAATGGATACTAACGCTAGGTTAATTAAGGCTTAGTTAGTTAGTTAAATTTAGTTAATTATTCTCTTCACTCTTCACATTTTCAACATAGGAGATAAAATAGAAAAGATATAAAAATCATACACCTCAGACTTACTTAACCGTACAACCGTGACAAATACAAGTAAGTCTAGGAAGACAACAAATAATTAACCTTAAGTGTTCCATAAGGCGTGTAGGCACTTAGTCTGTGGAGTTCAACCGGATCGCACATGTAATGCTCGTATTCGTATGGTTGAGTGTAGGGGTACCTCACCACTCATCATTGGCACCGTTGCCGGGGACTAAGTGTTTGTGCACTAAGTAGAACATAGGAAATTATCCACATAATTGGGAGCTTAAATGAACCTTAGGGTTAATTAAATGAAAAATTATATAACGGTTAATCAGCACACTGAACTAATCTAAGATGTCTTCTTTGAACAAAAGCACTTTACCACCTAGGGATCATATAAGAAACAGTCGGCAGTCTAAAACACATAACCAAAATTCGCTAGTTCCTCAATAGTATCAGGTGGTATATACTCATCATGATGAGTATCTACCCAATTTTACTTTTATCCTCCATCAGAATGAACAACTACGCTGGAGAGACTTGCAAGGTAACATAGTATTACCTTCAGATCGTGCAGTCCCCAAGATTCTCCTCCATGCTTTAGCACAAATAGGCATGACACAGCTCTATGCTAAATACGTTGTGAAAGATTCTAACACAAGGGATTACCATCCCATAGCTGCACAACATTTAAGGGACTCAAGGCAGGAGAGCCATCATACATTATTGAAGGGCAAAGGGGTCCTGCACATCCTAAGTGAAATTGGAGATGGTGAACCACTTATAACAGGTTCTCTATCAAATGATATTCCCCCTCCTAACGATAGTGAGGAGGTGTGGTATCAGAACCTATGCTCCACAATACACAACCCTGGTTCTAATTTTCGTGAACGCCAACTGTTCACTGAGGGAACAAAAACACATGACAAGGACGGGCACTCAGATCGTCATCATGATCAGGGCCAAAGCCATCGAAGAGAAGGTAAGAAACATCATCATGGTGATGGTTCTTCTTCTTCTTCCCCTTCATCACATCATTCACCCTCTCCTTCCACATCAAGGTGCAGTCATAAAGAGCATAACGGTGAGGATAAGGGTAAGTGAAATGAGAGACCTCAATGAGAGAGTCAAGAGAGAGGACGAGGACAGTCTAGAGAGTCTAGGCATGAAAGAAGGCAAAGTAGGGAACAACGTAGACATCATAGACGTCATGAAAGAGATGATCATGATGAACCCCTACTTGCCACCTGAAGCATGCTAGATATTATGGAGGTTGTGAGAATACCAACAAGGCATCAAAAAGATAGCCAAATCAAGTGCTTAGACATGAATAACATCCCACGATTTGAGGGGGGATACAACGCAGATCCGAAAAATCATTTACAGGCATTCCACGATGCCTATGCCTTGTAAAACATAGAAAAAAAGTGGCAAAAATTAAAGTTGTTTCCTAGGACACTCATAAAGGAAGCAGAGAGTTGGTACCGGTCCTTAGAGCCGGAAACCATTAGGAGGTGGAGTATGATGTTAGAACTCTTCAACGATAAATATCAAACATACTCTAGAGCGTCTAACTTGCGTAAGCAGATTCAAGGATCGAAGCAAGGTACTCATGAACCCTTGGATGCTGCCATGGGATGCTACTATGCATTGCTACATCATTGCCCGGGCCATGGTTACGCACAACGGGATCAACTTCACCATCTCGTAGATGGGCTAAGGTATGAAACTAGGAGAACCCTTGGGACTTATGCCCAAGGGAGACTATCAGAATTTAGATCCCATGAAATTCACAGATTTTTGGAGCAAGTAGCTAAATAAGAAGGGGAGCTATGAAAAAGAGAAAGCGCAAAAGAATATAACCACGATCCTTCCCTCCAGAAGAGGAGAGTGAGATTCTGCGATGAAGAGGATGAGTCACCACTCGAAGAGTTGGTGAACAGAAAAAACTTGCCACTTTAAAAGCTAATAACAGAAGTATTGGCTAAGGTAGATGAGATATGGAGCTCCTTAGATAGTAAAATTGAAACTTTCCTAAAGATTGTAGAGGAGTCTAAGGAGGAACGTAGTGACAAGGACAAGAAAAAGCAGAGAGATTCAGGCTCTGCATGTGACAAGGATAAGGGAAAAATGAACATCTCTGATGAGGTTGTGGATTTGGATATAGACAATGAAGGTGGATGTGAGATCTGCTAATATGACCATCCTAAAGGATGTTGTCCAATCATCTCACATCTACAAGAGTCTAGGGTGTATACACTCAACCTGAGACTTAATAGACGGCAGACACCTTGGAGGTTACCTTATCCCCAAGGTAACCCAAGGCAATTCCACAACCATTAACATACTATCCAAGTGGAACGCTGCCACAACCTATTGGAAAACATCAGCAGTGGCAACACCCACAGTCATGGGGGATGCCACTGCCTGGGCAACAATACCCTTACCGGAAACCCGATCCTTATGGCTACTATGTGTAGCGGTTGATTTCTCCAAGTGACTCCATGGGTCACACAACTTTACTACCAAGTTCGAGAGTACTTTAGAAGGACTCCTTCTCCTCCAAGAGACTCTCCACATCCATACCATCCTCCAAATCCATCTGCCTCTCTAGCACCATTAGTTCCAATACCACCTGCTGCAACAATGCAAAGGGAACTCCCCACTCAACCATAGCAACATAATGCTACGAGAGCTATAAACCTCCAACTCGCTACTAGTTTTGACAACGGTAAGAAGAGAATACCTTTCTTCAGAATCAAAAGCCCAAACAAGCTCTCACAACCATAAGTGGTTGAGTCTGTGACCACTCCTCCAACAAATAAGGCTTCGAAGCTCCCTTCAAACCAATACCAGAGCTCAACGTATACAGTTATGTTAACACATACTATAACTGACTGAATCAAGGTAGGCCACCTTCCCAGGAAACTATCTGACCTTGGAAGTCCCTTAATCTACCTCCAAGTCACCGGGAACGAACCACATAAGGCTCTTCTTAACTCAAGTTTCGGAGTCAACTTAATATCACGAGAAATGTATCAAGCCTAGAACCTGCCCCAACTTAAGAAGAGCAATATTCAACTAGAGCTTGTTGACCAATCCATCACCATTCCCTTAGGATTGGTGGAGGACATCGTTACCATTGTGTGTGGTTGGTCATACCTAGTTGATTTCCTAGTGATAGAAGTCAACAGCAACAAAGGGAACTTCCCAATTATAATGGGAAGGGCATGGCTAAGCACAATGGATGCATGCCTAGGAATTCACGATCTTTCCTTGGAAATATCTAAGGTAAACATTCATGGAAAGATCGAGAAGAAGAAAGTTCTGTGCATCACATATAGTGACTCATTGGCTGATGACATGGAGGAATGCTCTGCATCTCCTACATGCAACAAGTGTGTCCTTGAAACTCTAAGACAAAGGTGCTTGTATGTAGCAACCACATAACAAGTGGACACCTTGTGGTTGACAGCTAGTCAAAAGTGCAACCAACCAACATGCATGGAACAAACAGGGGGAACAACTCATGCCAACAATGAAGGCATAGATACATTGGAATATGAGTGTTGCCGACTTCCATCCCTTAATCTAAGAACATCAATTGGAAGAAGTTGGACACTTCTAAGAAACTCAAACAAGCACTCGTTATTTCGGATCTCTCCCTTTCCATTCAGTCATGGGGGAGATGGCCACCTATGCTAATCATTTGGGGCCCTCAGTTCTTTTCAAGTTTTTTTTTTACAAATTTTTGTTTTACATGTTTTTGTTTTGCACATTTTTTTTTGGACATTTTTGTTTTACAAATTTCTTTAACTTTTCTTGTTTTTTTCTTACAACATCGTTATACTTTTTCATTTTGTGTGTGTGTGTGTTTGTATTATCCATCTTGTAAGTTTGTCACCTAATAAGTGTTCTTCATAATGGTATGAACTATTTTCCTATTGATTGCTAATGTTTGGTTTTTACCTTCAAGTTATGATGTTGATACTAAGGTATGGTTCTTTTGATATAGCAGGCAATGAGTTCACTTCATCCATATATCCATAGATTTCTATGGTCTCTCTTGGCTTGGAAATGTACAATCCCTTTCTAAATAAGAACTATAATGAATCGGTGACTGGGTATTTCTCAAACTAACGAAGGACTCAAGGATTGCAAAGGGTGTGACTTCAAGGGAACTTGATGCATTTGTGTTGGCCATTCTCTTGGGTGCTTGGATGTTTTCTTCTGATTTTTCTTACCGTTTCAACATTACCCAATTATTGAGAAGCTGAGCAAATAAAAATAACAAAGTCTTTACATGGTGTGGTTCTCATGCATAAACATATAAAAAAAACTGTGAGAATTCAAAGCACATCCCTTAGACGAAATAATCATTTGGGCTACAAGAACTGGTTATGGAACTAAAATAAAAATATTCCCTCTAACTAAGGCCCTTCTCACTTCCCATTCTCTCCTCCTTCGTTTTGTTAGAATGGTGGTGGCTCTTGGGTGAAGGCATTCTTGTTACTTCAAGGGGATGGATTGGCCAAAAGCATTAATGCAAAGTCACTGGAAGTGGTTTGTTTGAGGCTGGAGTTGGAATGATATTTTCTGAGTCACATTAATCATCAACTACACAAGGGGTTGTACATCACCTTGTTCTTGGGATCTCATTCCATTCTCTTCTCTCCATCCTTCTCTCCATTGTTCACCTCATTATCGGTTGTATCATTAGTGTATATTTTGGTTGATGCATTGTTTTCTTTTTGGTAAATTCTTGTGGTTAAGACTTTAACTCTTGATCCAAATGACATTCCCAGAGCCTATGGACTCTTTGAATGTGCATTTGTCAAGGTATTAAGGGCATGAGCCTGCTTTGGGGAGGACCCACTGACATTCCTATTTGGTGCATTAGTTAAATTCTTTCCCTTAACATTTTTGCAATCCACTTTATTTTGTTCATTTCCATCTTGACATCCATTTCATCGATGTTATAGTTTTCTCTTTTTCTCCATCTTTCTTATTCTTTTTCTTTCTCCATTCTATCGCTACCAGAGGTTCACTCTTAGTCATGGGGGTTCCGGACCCAAATTTTTTTGATTTTCTCCTAACCCCTAAACCTTTGATAGTCACCATGAATATATCTCCATATCTGTATCAACCATACCATAACTCAACCAATGGACCTTTCACCAAAGCAAGCTATCAATTGCATTATGATTCATTTACCCTTGCTAATATAAAGACTGTGTTGTATGTGCATATGGCAATCATGCAACAATGGATGGGATATGTGTTGGCACATTTGGCCATTCCATGGAATAGTTGGAATATTTTATTAAAAATTGGAACAATCTATGGTTGTAAATTTAGAAGTAAATTTACAACTTTAATGTTGTGGGTTGATGGGTGTTTTTGGAGAAGTAATTCACTGGTAAATAAAATGATGTTAAGACCTTCTTGGGATACAAAATTAAAATGCCAAACGTCAGGAAGAGATGAAATCCAAAGACACTCTATGGATGAATGGATGAGGTAGAAATGAAGCTGGATGCTTGAAGGTAGCAACTTGAAATCAGCAACTTGATGGTATATGCAGAGGTGGACTGTGTAGTATGTTTAGGCAACGTTGGACTTTAAATTGATTAAGTTGACCATTAAAATATGCAAAAGCAGCAATCTTGGTTCGCATCACTCAATTTTTTTTCCACCATTTCTGGATTTCTTATTAATATTAAGATATTAAATATGCCAACTTGGAAATAACATGGGTTATTATGGATCGGTATCGGACTCTTTTGAATCCATCATTGTTTAAAATATTTCTTTTAAACATTGTTGTACATGGAAGAGTATAAAGAAGAAAATAAAAATAAAAATCTACAGTGCCTCTCATGAAAACATATAGTACATGGCACTAGACGCAGACACGATTAGAATTTCCTACATTTTTGTGCAATGGTATCAATTTGAGAAGAAGAACCGGTAGCAGAGGAGAAAAATTCCGAAGAATTAAGCAAAGACAATGACATTCTTAGTCTATTAAAGGTAAAGGAGCTTCTACAGTAGCCAAAGGCACTCAAAGACTAGAACACCTCCATGGATTTCTACAACCTCATGGCCACGCAGTTGGTAACAATTTTCTGTTACGAAGGTGCCATTATGCAGCTCGAAATCACGGGTGACAAAGGCTGTAATGCTTGCAATAATAATGGCGGAAATGGACAGCCCATGGTTGTTGCCACTTGGGAAACACTTTACTAGGCCACATGTCTCCTCATGTTTTCTTCATCATCAATTACGCCTAGTTTTGCTTCCTCTCCATTTGGCTGATATTTGGACACAAAGGCCAGAACAACGAAGAAAATGGAAACGACATCATTGCTGCCATTGAAGTAGCTACCTACTACAACGATGCTATGGTTTACCCCATCATTTGTGGCAACGATATTCATAACAACGGCCCACAGAAGCAAATTTTTCACCGCAGCAGCAAGCAAGTTGCGATAATAATGGAGCCTCATTCTCCGGAGAATTCCCCATTTCTTGCTCAAGAAGTTTCCATCAAGGGTTATCAGGACATCTCAGGCCTTACTGCAAAAATGATTAAAATCTAGAATCAACAAAGGATCTAGCCACCAAAAAGTTTTCCAAGGCAAGATTGTGGTAGTAGAAAAAAAAAGCAGGAACCTGGACTCACCAATGGCGTCTTCATGCTGAAACCCTCGTATCTGAACTTACGCTTCGACATTCCAACCCTCCCTATTTCGCAGGCAAATTCGAGTGAAAATTTGGAAAGCGGATGAACAACTACTGCTGCTAGTCGATCTCGCTGGACTGTGGATATTGATTCCCGTGAATTCTTCAGTCGCTGGCCCTACTGCGTGCACAGTTACAAAAGCTCCGCGAGAGAAGCAACTGTTTGAACAGGCATTCGAATCCTAGACTATTGTGATCAGCGCAATCAGAAACTCCCAAAATATGATTCCCTGGCCTTCTATATTGGCAATCTCGGTGTCCATATTGCGCAGCTTGGATTTTTATATTACACCTTTATCACGTTTTGTTATGTTTGATTCTCCGAATTCCACGTTGCTTGTGACTTTGGATAGTGGCAAATATTTGTTCTAGGTGCCCCGTGACTGCAAACACTATTCTTCCAATTTATCACTCAACTTTGGCAAACAGCATGATTTACAAACACACCAGCCCATCGGTTAAGGGAGTAATCCATGGGTTTTCATCGTTGATGGTACAACCACTTCCATGGGCCTTGCTACTTGGACCAACCCACATTATTTACAAGCCACATGGCCCTAATATTCTCTTTATTTAAAAACCATACAACATTTATTTTGGGTTTTCATATAAATTATTTAATTTTTGATGCCCTTGGTTGTGTACCAAGTAAGTATTCATATTGATTTAAAAAGGGAATTTGTGCAACAATTGTTCAAAGTCCTATGTGAATTGAACACTTATCAATGGAAATGGTGGTTATAACCACCACAAAGGTCACTTGTCAACTACAACCTCTTTTTCTCCAAAGGCCACTTGTCAACTACAACTTGTTTCTCTCCATGGTGAACACTTGGCAACTGAATGAAGACACTTGGCAACTGAATGAAGACACTTGGCAACTGAGTGAAGACACTTGGCAATTGAATGAAGACACTTGGCAATTGAATAGGACACTTGTCCATTGTAGCTTTTCTATCTCTATGGTGGTTAAACCACCCAAGATATTTTGTAACTTCCCTACCTACCTTTGAACCCTATAAAAAGGCTTCAGGGGT
>MNCI01011313.1:66866-98260 GCA_015680685.1 Gnetum montanum
GCAAAGTTGGCTGAATCTCTTTAAAGTAAGTCATTTGTAGTTTACATACAATGCAATCGTTACATTTCTCACAACCTCACGCCGCAACAGCACACACACATACTCACATTAACTACTGAGTTTATTTAGAGGTATCTGGGCCTTGGTGTTGCCAGAGATCAGCAGGCACCTAAATCCTATTCGAGGACACTCGTTGGCGGTCGCGTCCCAAACAGTCACCAACAATATGAAGGGAACACTTGGAATGGAGCAGCACTGAAAGCAACTATGCAAGGAGTAAGACTAATGGCGTGCTTATGGATGGACAACGAAAGATGCAATCTTAGCGTTGGCAGTAGCAAAACTTCTTTCTCTCTCTCTCTTTCTCAGCTACCAAATGAGGCTTCATGTCAAATGTATAAGGTGTTCACTCTTGTTGTAATGAACACCAATTTTGTCTTATCTTGTAATGATGATCCATTCACATGTCATCCCATTAGTTCCATTTGAGTCAATAATCCCATACCGTCCCAATATTTTGTAAGGAACTCGAGGATGAGTTTTTATTCAGTCATGGGGGTATGATGGGACATGATATCACATGGGCCGTGATATCACATACGCGATATCGCATCCATCACGATATTGCATACGTAATATGGCATCTTCCCCTACGATATCACGTACACAATATCATAGTGCACCGTCAAATCTATAAATAAGAGGCAGCTCTCCCTTCTTTCTCAATCTAGGCCTAGATCGTAGCGAAACTCTGGTAGTTTTACCTCTCCAAAGATAGAATAATTTCCATGTACCCACAATAGGAGCTCCAAAGTGAACGGATCTTTATTCGAGCAAATATTGTACCTAAACACAAGTTTGTGTACAGCAATAAAGACGAACTTCTTGGATAAACCTTGCAATGCATGGACTAAGCTAAATAGTCTAAATAGGATTTTATTTACTGTTATTTATTTTTTATCATTTAAATGCTTTATTAGTGATTAAACCTCTCTCAACCCTTCTCTCCTAGCTAAGTGCATTCAGTACAACTACTTTGAGCACATGCATTACGCTTGGTGATCCCAACAATGACTAGCATTTGGTAACCAAGGTTGCATTGGTTCAGGGTTTGAACGGTAAGTGGGAATGAATACTGATGCTAGGTTAATTAAGGCTTAGTTAGTTAGTTAAAGTTAGTTAATTAGTCTCTTCACTCTTCACATTGTCAGCATAGGAGATAAAATAGAAAAGATATAAAAATCATACACCTCAGACTTACTTAATCATACAATAGTGACAAATACAAGTAAGGCTGGGAAGACAATGAGTGATTAACCTTAAGTGTTCCATAAGGCATGTAGGCACTTAGTCTGCAGAGTTCGACCGAATATCACCACTCATCACCGAATAAGATTCTTGTATGTTTTAATGACCTCTAGATCATGATTATCTCTTTTAATGTTCAATTGTGCTTGTATACACTTAGTGTTAAACTACAAGTTTTTTCCCCTAACTTTTGACAATGATGTCACATTGGAGAAAGCCATTACTAAAACTTCTAAAATGCTCTTATCATCTCCATTATGAACCCAAAGTCTATTGACTTTCTCTCTATATTGTTGCTACTAATTATTTATTAATCTAACATTATACATTCTTTTTCTTCACTTGGTGAGCTTGCATATAGCTTTGATATTGAAAACGATACAATGGTATGATGATTCAAGCAGTCTATCAGTAACAACAAAATTAGAAATTATGTCCAAACTATCATGAGTGCAAATAATGAGATCAATGACTAATTACCCTTGAAAACCTTCAAAAGTGTATGTAATAGAATTTGGGTATTTGGAAATACCATTGATAACTAAAAGTTCAAAATAGTTTTCCTAAGAGACTAATTCTTAGCCAAATTTATTTGTACAAATATGAAGAGAAATGCATGTGTATTCCTCATATACCAAACAATTGAAATCTATACTACACTAATCCAAAACTAGAACTTGTTTAGAATCAATGTGATGTAAACACTATAATTACTTAGGACATAAAAAGGGGGGTTGTTACCCACTCACAACAAATATTAACTAGTTTTCCAAATACATGTTTTTACTTTATAATAAACAAAAAATAGAATATTATATAATTAATAAAAATTAATTATATTAATTATAAATAGCAATAAGAAGAACTTGACATTCTATTATTCAAGTCAGATAGTGCACATTAGTTTTGATAGTGGATACTTTTCAACATTGTTTAATTCTATCCAACAATTAAGCCTTCTCTCAAGGATATTACCTACTAATTTTCCAAGGAGATGGCTACTCATGATGAGTCTATAATTGCTAATGTTATTTGTATGACCTTCTTTAAACAAAATTACTATTCTACTAATGCACTAATCTTCTAGAAGTCATTATGGAGAGTTAAATTTAAAAGCTTATAAACTTTTGTACAAACCATGGTTCCTCCCCATTTAAGCAACTTTGCCTATAAGACTAAAGCATCTATTGCTTTATCAGAAGCTAGTCAAGCTAACCTGTCTTCTATCTTAGTTTGAGTGATGTATAGAGGTTCCTACGAGGCGGGGTGGATATGGATAAGCTATTCATGTTTAAAGAGTGATACAAAGAAATCAACTATTACTGAAAAATCAAAATTCTAAGTTTATTCATCCTTTTAACAAAAATGTTATCAAAATTCCTTAGGATTCCTCTTAATCATATTGAGGAGTTATACTTGATGTTCCATGATAAATTTCTGTTTTTTTTTTTTCATCAAAAAAGATTCTTGTATGTTTTAATGATCTCTAGATCATGATTAGCTCTTTTAACTTTCAATTGGGCTTGTATACACTTAGTGTCAAAACAAAGGTTTTTTCCCCTAAATTTTAACAATGCTATCACATTAGAGGTAGTCATTACTAAAAGAGCTATAATGTTTTTATCACCTTCATTGTGAGCCTAGAGTCTATTGACTTCTTCTCTGTATTGTTGGTGCTAATTATTTGTTAAGCTAAGACTATACATTCTTTTGCTTTGCCTAGTAGTCTTGCATCTAGCTTTGATATAAAAAATAATACGATGGTATGATTATTCAAGCAATCTTTCACTAACAACTAAATTAGAAATCATATCCAAATTTTCATGAGTGCAAACAAGTAGGTCAATGATTGATTGCCCTTGAAAACCTTCAAAAGTGTATGGCATAGAATTTGGATATTTGAAAATACCATTGAAATCTAAAAGATCAAAGATTTTCCACAAGAGATTAATTCTTACCCAAATCTATTTGTAAAAATATGGGGAGAAATACATATGTATTCCTCATATACCAAACAATTGAAATGTCATCTACACTAATCCAAGACCGAAACTTGTTCAAAAGCAATGCAATGTAAACACTATGATTACTTAAGACATAGAAAAGGAGGGGAATGTTACCTGCTCATAACAAATATTAGCTAATTTTCAAAACACATTTTTTTGATTTATAATAAAGAAAAATTAAAGTATTCTTTAATTAATAAAAATTAATTGTATTAATTATAAATAGCAACAAGACATTGGATAAGTTGGATAATGCACATGGATTTTAATAGTGCACACTTTTCTACATGAATGTACCTATAGTAACTTATTTTAAACTGTAGAAAGAAATGTTATCCTTAATGAAGTACAACAAAAAAATTTATCCTGCATTAAAGAGATTAATTAAATTTCGTAATGTCTCACCTTCACAAACAAATAGTAAACATGCCATATGATTTTGATCCATGAGTCCGAATGGTAAATTCACCTTGGAAGACCTCAACGTTTAGAATCATGGTATCCTCAAAAATCTATACCTTGCAAATTCTAACGGGCTGGATCTTTTTATAACGGTGGTTAAGGTAACTTCCAAGACCGCCGCACTAAATTCTTGTTTCTAAAACAGTTTTAACAGCAAATGTATCCTCATTGCATTGAATGCATTATTAATGATATTCTTTTGCGATGTGCCATAACTTCGAAGATAACAGTTCGATTTCAAAAAAATTGCATTAAATGGTAGTGCCTTTCATGAACGAATGAGTTAAGGTAATTTCACAATTATTTAGTAGATAAAGTCTGATTTATAATATGCCTAATGACAATACCTTCAATGTTTGAGGTTGACTGAGGTAGTTGAAGGACACCTCAATAATTAAAAATATAGCAGTACCTCAAATGCGGAGCTATGATCTCAAGCCCAACACAAGCAACCACGGTTGAGAATTGACGAATAACCGCCAACCATCTCCTTCAACGGTGACAAAACAAATTCACATGTATCAAGTAATGCCTGGACGTTTATTGATCACATGCATGACCTAACGCTTCCACATGCAGAGATCTTTTCACAACATGCCTGTGACAATGCAACAAAAGCCTAAAACAGCTAAGACAACATTGACGTAATGACCAAATCATTAATCACAGGATTCCCCTGGAACTTTCCAGCCAAGCACAGAAATGCTTCGGTAAGGATGAAAGTAGAGCAATGGAAAAACTACAGTAGCAGCCATAAGCCTGAGAGAACTGGAGGCACCTGACAAACAGGTTCATTGCAACCATGAAAATTAAGAAATATCTGATCACTGAATACAATAAAATTATGGACCTCATTTGTGTTGCTTCTGGAACTTGGATGTCCTGCCAGGCGGGATTGCAGTTTTAAGGTTCTCATCCTGAGATGAACATTCTTATCAATGTGGGTGGGTCCTGAAGTTTGAAAATCTGGTGTCTGTAGGGCCTCAGCCTGGATTCCACCCATGAAATCCTAAAGACAGCCAGCGGTAGTGATGTAAAAGTCGACGGAGTTATTCCTCCGGTCCACTGATCTACCTGCCAACGTCCCACGAAACTCTAACATGTTCTCTTAGAGTTTTAATGTTCTCAGCAACCTCCTTAAATCCTGCATGTGCACGTACCTTTCTGGGGTTGCAGTGCCATGGAAGACCGGGAAACTTGGTTCAAGCTACAGGAACCTGAAACAACTTTTTGCCCCTATAAAGGTTGGTTGGGACTGAACAGGCAGATGAACAGGCAAGAGTACCGAGTACAACATTTTCTGTTTTGCAATGTGGATCCCTGCAAGATTCTTGGCTTTGTGCTTGCTTGCACTGTTTTTTGTTCTGGGTTTCTGGCATCAAGGACTTTATGCCGCTGCTGCTCCCTATGCAACAGGAATTTTGTCATGCACTCATTGTTCTGAGAATGAATCTCAGTTTCCAGGTTCGTTTTTCTTTTCTAATCTTGTTTGAGTGTCTAACCTGATCATTTCTGAGAATGGTTTCCCTTTTTGACTAGCCATGTTTTCACTTTTCTGATTTCTGCTTTTCTTTCCCTTTGCATTTTTCTGGTGGTGGTTCTCGTGGATGGATCCACTGCCATAACAGATATCCTGGTGGGGATTCAGTGCAAGAAGAATGAGGCAAAGCGTGATGTTTACAGAACTAGACTTGTGAGAGTTGCCAGCAATGGCTTCTTTAAGGTCTACCTATCTCCACATGTGCTGAATCAGACTGGGCATCTTCAGCACAGTTGCAAAGTCAAGGTCTTCCATGGCAATTCCACCAAAGGCAAGCCATGCTCTGCAACAAACAGAGCTCATGACCATGGTGAAGCAGCAAAGCTGATCCAGGCCAAAACCAACAGCAGGGCTGGCGACACCAGCCAGTCAGGAGCAGGAGCTCATCATGATCATGACCAGGTTTTTATCCCACATGGTAAATTGGACATATCACCCACCTCACTCTGTTCTGCAGCCTTCTGGTGCCTACCAGATCCTTACTGGGGAGGCTCAGTATTTCCACCTTGTCCCAAATTCAAATTCCCATCATTCACTTCCCCCCTCTACACTTTACAACCACCTACACCCATTTATTATACGTTAGACAAGCTTTCTCCCTTGACCCAGACAGAACTATTTTCTCAATTGCCTCCGTTTAAAAAACCTTTCCCCAAATTTCCACTCCCTAAAGTAAAACCTTTACCTAACTTCCCACCGTTCACTTTCCCCACCAACAGTTTTCCACCCCCTGCACCCTTTTCTTATCCATCAGACAAGCTTCCTACCTCGACCCAGCCAGAACTATTTGCTCATTTGCCTCCATCTAAAAAACCTTTACCCCATTTCCCACTGCCTAAAGTAAAACCTTTACCTAAATTCCCACCCAAACCAAAGCCATTGGTAAAACCATTTCCTCATGTTCCTAAACACAAATTTCCTCCCCCTTAAGTCCACCATTAAAAAATATACCCCAAAATTTAAACCATCTCTCTGCCGCCTTGGGATCCATAGTTACTTTATAGGTACAGCGCATATCTTGCATTCTGCTTACGAAGTTTCATGATGGCGTCCGTTTTAGGAAATCCTGCAATTCTAAATAAAGTATCAGGGAAAGTACTGATTGGTGTAGTGAGAAGTTGCTTGCCATTGCATGTTTAAATGTGTATAGAAATAATTTCGCGGACATATCTTCTCAAAAGAGGTTCCTGTATTGAGAAAATACGCCGTTGCAATTTTATGTACGTATATAAATAAGTTCATCTACCTAAAATATTTCCGTGGTATGTTATGAAACTGAAATTGATGTGTAAACTTTGTACCCCTTATCGTTAAAGTTGCAATAATGTTTGAGTGCCTTCATCATTTATACCACACGTTAACAAAGTACAAAGATGCTACTCGTAAAATCAAGTGTGGTTAGGATGGAGACAATTAAGCTGATTCTTTTATATGGTTGATAGAGGAGGCATTCAATATTAGGTAAGGTAAAATGTTTTTTCTTAATATGGTTTAAAATGTAAACAATAAACATAGTTATGTCAATTTAAGATATATAACATTATGATAAGAAGTGGATGAGGCATTGCATACTTGGCTAGAGCATGTAATTTGTTGTGTACAAGTCACATATGTAATTAAAAGGCTTATGACAACAACCAAGCATGGTAAATCGTCTTCAAAACCTTGTATATATCTATATATGGAATAAAGATAGTAAATATGCCAATAAATATTATAATAAGAAAGCATAAAATTAAAAATGAATAATTATGTTTCTCATATGTAAATGTGCTTGAATTGGTTACAAGCTTGTCACTATAGCATCTCTCAACTATCATGTGTGGAAGATCCATTTATTCCAAAGTATCTTAAAAAGTTATCTTATTACATTATGTTGCCTATATATCTTAGGGTGTACTTGTAATTAAATTGTTTCGATTCCAACATACCCCAGAAAAGATAAATACCTAGCATAGCACAAACATAAGTTATTAGCACTTTGTTAGCATTATAACCAAGAAAATAAATATAAATAGTATGGTGAGGTTAGTATACTTTATTGGGCATTGCAATTAACCTCTTGATTGAAATCATTGATTAGCTTTCTTGGAAGTTTCCAAATGCCTTCATATGACCTATTTTAAGGGTAGAAACATCAAAGAATTGCATTACAGGTACACATAAGACATATGGCTAACATAATGTATTAGATGTTTTATAAAAGAATATAATGATGTCAAACCCCAAAAAAAATAAATATATTTAAAAAATCAAATTCAAAGTACAAAAGCACAGAGGTAGAGTAGAAACTCCAAAACAATAAAAAGGAAAGACCTAATGGTTTTGGAATGTCTTTTTAGGTTTTCATCCTTACAACCAATCTTGAAAAACCTTCCCTCTAGAGTAGGAAAAGGATCAAACCTTGTCCTCATTCAAAAGTGCCCAAATGGGTTTTCACCTCCTACTAAAGGCTTTTTGTTAATAAAAAAAAAAGGAAACTATAAAGAGAAATATTTAGGAATGCAACTAAAGCATTATTCATTGAATGGGATCACCTTGAACTAACAAAGAAAGAAAATTAGCTAGAGAATCTCTATGAAAAACCACATTACATTAAAACTTGCAGATGGCATAAAGAATAAGAGGACAAAAGCAATGTCAACTATGAGATAGAAATCCTTCAAGTTGAAGAGTGTCACCAAATAAAACTTCATCTAATTTTAGTTGAAAACCATATCAATACCTGCTATACCAAATCCAAGAGATACAAGCAAGGGGACAAGTAAAAAAAATAATGAATGAATATATCTTCCATGTTGCATATAAAACATTTTGGGTCATGACATTCAAATGAGAGTACCAAATACCAATAGGCAAACCTTTATGAATCGAGTACCACAAAAATTTCCTAATTTTTGGAGTAGTGGCTTTCCATATCTTCTGAATTTGCTGCTTCCATAACTATACNAAAACCATTAGGTCTTTCCTTTTTATTGTTTTGGAGTTTCTACTCTACCTCTGTGCTTTTGTACTTTGAATTTGATTTTTTAAATATATTTATTTTTTTTGGGGTTTGACATCATTATATTCTTTTATAAAACATCTAATACATTATGTTAGCCATATGTCTTATGTGTACCTGTAATGCAATTCTTTGATGTTTCTACCCTTAAAATAGGTCATATGAAGGCATTTGGAAACTTCCAAGAAAGCTAANGCAAAGAGATGAAAGAAAGAAAATGCCAAGATTGCACCATGTACTACAAAGNACAAATAAGCATTTAACCATCTACTTGGCACATAAAACAATACCCTGCTTATAAAAATTCATCAACTTAATCCACCATCCTCTTTGTAAAAAATGCAAATGTCCCATGTAACATGATAAAATCCTTTCCTAGAATGGTTGCTACTCCAAAGAGAATTTCTCACAAGCTGATCAATACAATGATATGCAAAAATACTAGGAGCTAAACATGAAGAATAATACACATGAGTAGCTTGAATGATATGCTTACAAACAATAAACTTACCATCCATTGAAAGCTTCTTCTCCTTCTACTTAATACATTTTTGTTCAATTTCTTCATTGTAACATCCCATAAATTTTTTGAAGATCCACCAAAACAAAAGTGAATGCCTAATAATTTGAAAACATTTGACTATTTTAAGAAATGCCAAGATTTTGACAAATCCCAATCTTGAATCTCCTTAATGCAAAAGATAGAATATTTGGACCAATTAATTTGGTAGCCTAAAAGTCTATAATATTGATCAACATGATTAAAAAGATAATATACAATAGCTTTGTCATTTTTTATCATAAAAAATAAGTTATTTGAAAAATGCATATTTAATAAAGTAGGGACATTTTTTTCAATAAAGATGCCTTGTAGAAAATTATGTTCTTGGTCCTTCAATACAGCATGACATAAAAATCTGTAGCAAGGATGAAGAGATAAGGAGCAAGAGGGCAACCTTAACTAAGCATTTAAGCTTGAAGCTCTTAGTAATGCTAGCATTTGCAACCACAACTACATTAGGTTCTACAAAAAAAAAAAAAAATCTTTACTATCCTAATAAATTTTTCATTAAAACCATATTTATGAAGACAAGCAATAATAAATTGCCATTTAATTCCATCGTATACTTTAGCATCATCAAGCTTCAAAAGAGCAACATCCTAATTGGAATCCTTAAGCCACTACACACCCTCTCAAGCTACTACAACATTATTCAAAATATATCTACCTTTAACAAAGCCAATTTTCAATGGAGTAATTAATTGAGGAATAATTAGTTTCAATATTTTAGCAAGACATTTAACTAAAATTTTATAAATAGAATTCAAAAGAATAATAGGAGACTAATTACCAATGTGAAAAAGGTCACCATCCTTAGGAACAAGTTTGATGACTTCTCTATTAAGCTCTTGACCAAGAGAACATTATTTAATGGCTTCAACAAAAATACAATAAAGGTCCATACCAACAACATCCCAATGATTTTTTAAAAATTCAATGGGAATTCTATCAAAACCTTGAGCTTTATCATTGGCCAACCTAAACACAACACCTTTAATTTCAATTAGAGAGATATCTCGTTCAAGAAGATTGTTGAAACTACCATGAACAATATTAGATAAATGATCAAAATTTGAGAGCAAATCCACATGATCAAAACCTTGTAAGATAAATACACATTGAAAATATCTTTCAAGAAAACCATTAATAATAAGAGGATTGAAACTAATTAGACCATGAAGTTCCAGGAAGTCAATAATAGGAAAATTATCTTTTCCTTATAAGAATTTCACAAATTCTTTGCATCTTTCTCTCTCTACTTTCAACTATTTGAGACAACTCTTGATGAGAGCACTCTTAGCATTATGCATATCCCATTTTTGTTTGACAAAGTGAACATAATTAAGTCATTTTTGAAGATTAATATTAAAGAGATCATTATGTAAAGTAGTGTTGATATATTGAATTTCATCATAGATTTTTTTTTTTTCAATCTCCTTTTGGCTTTTGGCATATTGCTTGCCTAACCAAAGGATAAAATTATGAACATGATATATAGCACACAACGACCAATCAATCCAACCCAATTTAGTAAGGGGTCTCATTTTAGCATTTCAAAAAGATGTGAAAATACCTTTTTCAAAAGGAGTAAGAAATAAAGATACATTCATATGGAAAAGCTCATAATATTAAATTGGAGATCTAATACTAAATTCCAAATTAATAGAAATTGGAAAATGGTCTGAAAGAGTTGTATCTTTGTAAACTATAATCTTTCCATCACAAAACCAAAAAGAATAATTGGAAAAATAAAATCGGTCAAGTTTTTCAAAAATTCAATTATTACCTCCACAAAGGTTACACAAGGTAAATCAATCATAATGACAAAAATTTTATCCAGCAACATTAGATAAACAAAATTATTCCTTAACATCACACCAAATAGAAAACTCATGGCTTGCAAGATGAGAAGAAGCTCCATCAATTTTATCATAACAATTCTCAACCATATTAAAATCACCACCAAAAAAGCAGGGAATATTAGGCAAACTTTGGAGAAGAAAGTGCAACAAAACAATTCTATCTGCAAAAGTAGTAGGATCATAACTATTGTAAATACCAAAAGGACCTAAAGCACCTTGAAGAATACCCTTGACTACAAAATTATCTTTAACATGTAAGAGAAATTTTTTAGACCAAAAATGATTGGTGATGAGAATTGCACTACCTTGACCAACATTATGATTAGTAAATAATACTATTGAATCATGAAGAATATTGTTACTAGCTATGACTATATTTGAATTGGAAATCTTAATTTCTTGAAGAATAATAAAATCAAGAACTAAATGTTATGTGTGAAGAAAAGCATCAACAAATTTCATCCAAATTTTATCAGTTAGACCCAAGACATTCAATGAAAAGATTAACATAGGCTGAAGGGGGAGGATGCCCCCACCTTATTAGTAAAATCAACATTCTCAAAAGAAATTATCTCAATAAATTGACCAATGGCTATAAACAAATTATTAGTAATTAAAATATCTTGAACATGTTGACCATTCTAATGATTTGGTATATATTCACTAATAGATAGAATTTCTTGATATTTTTTATTCTTAAAAATCATTTGAAAATGATTTGAATTAACAACAGGATTCTATGAAATCCTAGGAGCATATATTTGTTTCTTCTTAGTCATTAAAGAATTTTTTGAAACTAATTTCTTCAAAATCATCCTTGAAGATACATTATATTGAACAATAGTAAAAGAAAAGGGTTGACTAACTATTGAAATGTCAGCAAAAGAAATCATTGTAAGAATTGTAGCATCTGTAGAAAAAACCTAAGTAACAGTTATAGCAGCTTGTTGCTGATGTGCTTGCATTGCCTTTTTGCACAGTATAAAAGGACATGAATCAAACATGTTACCCTCATTATGACAATAGTAACATGACTTTATAAGATTGTAATAATTAACCTTTTGTATTATAATTGTGCTAGAATGCAAAATAATTTCTCACTTAAGTGAATCAAGATCTACCTTAATCATATATTGAATTCTTCAAAAACCACTAGCTATAGCAAGGGTTTTAGAATGCTTGATTGGTCCAATATGAGAAATAACATCCCTTTTAACTTTTTCAAAAATTAATGGAACATTCTACAATGCAAAAAAATAAGGAATCTTTTAGATTTCAAGAGATGTTGGATTAAAAGAGAGAGCCCACTTTTGAATAATCAATAAGCATTACAATGATTGAAAACACTGATATCAAAGACCTTAGAAACCATCATCAAATCAACAAATCATTCTCTCTTCATGATTACTAGTTGAAGATGGAGTTTAGAATCTTTAAGATTCTAGATTCTATGCTTGAGTAAGATCTTCTTATTGGGCACCTATGACTTTTAACTAAGATAATTTCTTTTCTCTTCATGATTGCTCACTAAAGATGAAGTTTAGAACCTTTGAGGTTCTAGATTATGTGCTTGAGTAAGGGCATCTTATTGGGCCCCTACGAGTTTGTTTTAGTTTTCAATTCAAGAGCAATAGTAATAATTTTATCATTGCTAATGTTTCTCTTGCTACTTCTACTAGCTAATATATCTCTCACTTGGTCAAAATGATATAATTTATCAATGTTTGAATTCTCTTGAACTAAACTCTATGCACTCAATTCATGATGAAGTACAACCAATTGATCGAATGATGCTACACAAAGTTTTTTTTTAAACATGATGTTGCTCTCCTATAGGCTATCTAAGTAAGCATATGTAGCACCAATAAGACTCCTCTCATTCTCATCATGAAATTTAGTCCTTCAGCTAAATTCTTAAACAAGAAGGACCTTGAACTCTTACAATTCTGACAACAAGATCCATGTCTAGCAAATGTCATTTCCAAACATATCATCTGCTAGTGAAGTTTTTAAAGTGCAGAGGTTCTTGATATTGTAGGAAAATTAGTTTTGATGTTTGGATTTTTTAATCTTTAGACTATTGGCCCATCTCACACCTAAAAATATGAGGGTTTCCATTTTTTTCCCAATATGTGTTCACTATTTTTTTTATTTTCAACATGTTTTCACTATTTTCTTTCAAAAAGGGCCATGTTTTTCTTATAAATTGTCTATTGTTATTCTTGTTTTTGGCATACATCCAGCATCAAAGACACATTGATGAGGGTTGAAATTCCCTAAAAGTGTTTTATGCTACTTATGTCTATTGTTTCTACCTCATTTACAATTCAATTTTAGAAGTTTCTTCAATGTTTTATATTAACTTTTTTTTTTTTTTGTATTTTGCTTAATCTCTACCAACTCTCTTTAGCTACTGCATGCAATCCACATACAACGTTTTAACTAAAACATTTTTTTTTCATGATTGCTAAGGAAATATGGACTTTAGAATCTTTGAGGTTCTAGATTCTTTGCTTGAGTAAGAGCTTCTTATTGGGCACCTATGAGTTTGTTTAAGTTTTAGATTTGAGAGTAGTAGTAATAATTCTATCATTACTATTGTTTCTTCTTACTTCTACTAGCTAATCTAACTCTCATTGGTCAAACTGATATAGTTCATTGATGTTCAAATTCTTTTGGACTAAACTTTGTACATCCAATTTATGACAAAGTACAACCAATTTAATCAAATGATGCTACACAAAATTTCTACTTAACATGATGCTACATCCTTGTAGGTTGTATAAAGAAGCATGTACAACACCAGTAGGAGCCCTCTTGTTCACATCATGGATTTTAGTCCTTTGACTAAATCCTTAAATGTGAAGTACCTTAAACTCTTGCAACTCTAGTAATAAGATCCATGTTTGGTAAATGTCTTTCGCAAACCTATAGTCTATTGGATAAATTTTTAAACTGCAAAGGTTCTTAATGTTGTAGCAAATTTAGTTATGATGTTCAAAGTTTTTGATCTTCATATTCTTGGCCCACCCTTACTCCTGCAAATGTCAGGGTTGCCATTTTTTTATTTTCAACATGTGCTCACTATTTTCTTTTAAAAAGGGCCATGTCTTTTCAATAAATAGTCTACTACCACTACTATTTTTGGTATGCATCAGATGAGTGGTGAGGTACCCCTTAGTGGAAATGAGATCTGATTGAATTGCTGTAACATATTGAGGGATGTCAAACAAGGACGTCATTACTTTTCCTATTTGTAGTAATCGATCAAGTGCATCCTCATGTTCCACAGGAGTCATTGAGGTTTTGGCCAAAGTTTGAGCATCCCATGCTCCTATGAGATCTTTCGGTGGTACAACACGTACATTGAACAATTTTTTAATGTGATCTGCAACCACTTTTGTGGCTCCCGCTGCATCCTAGTGTTGCATGACCACCACTATGGCCCCTTCTTCACCAGTTTCTAATTGCACTTGGAAAGATGCAGCGTTTCCTAAGATCTGTTGTGACCAAGTACTTTCCCCTCCTCCTATATGGATGGACACCTCACCCCTTGCACAATCCAAAGAAACTATGGGTTGTATGGCATCATCAATGACATAGAAGAGATTTTCATCATCACGAATTCCCCAACTAACCATCTCAGTGATGGCCCTGAGATGGCTCATCGACGGTCTGTAATCTTGTGGTGGCGGTGGTTGATCCTAGCCGTGCTAGTCCTTGCTTCTTGTTGTTGGCTGGGTCCCGTGCTTGGAAGTTGGCTGGGTCTTGCAAGTTGAGTTGCAATTGGCCCCGCCGTCTATTCTTTTTCTTGTTCTGGTCCCAGCATCTCACCAGTAATTTTCCTTGTAGTTGGTGGCTTTAACAATTCAGCATATGAAGCATTCTTGGCTTTTCGGAGGACATCATTAGTTTATCCTCTGATACTAGCACGTTGGCACAACTTCCTAATAAGACAAGGGAAGGGTAAGGTAAGCTTCCCTATCTTCCGTTCTTCAAACCACCTTAGGATCTCCATGAAATATAGATGAGGCAGGTTAGCATTAACCTTTTTCATCAACACCACACATCCCCTTGTCACATATGTTGAAATCATTTTTAGGCCCTTCGTGGGGAAGAGGTGATATGTTCCAATTTTGAAATAGATCCTCTCTTTCGTCGTCAACTCTCCAAATGTATTATCCTTGCATATGCCCTCTCCAACCAAACTCTTCATGCATCGAGGTTTGAACGAATGCATAACTGAGCAACTTTTGGCCCTGTATTCAGAAGGTTTAATACTTTCGAAATGTCCTACACAGAGAAATCAATTGTCACACCACAAATGTCAATGGTGGTGTCTCGTTCCCTGTTGTGCTAGAATTTGTATGTTTCCCCTAGGTACTAGGCACCACTTGCAGAGAGGATAGGCCATAAGGGAGATCCTTTGAGGTGGTCCCTAATAGCCTTAGGAGAAAACTCTATGAAGGATTCAAAATTTAATTCCACGATCACCGCAGTGAATGTGGACCTTTTGTGGATAGCCTGAACATAATCCTGGGGCAACGTGAGATCTTGTCCCTGTTCAAGCGCTGCAGTAGCTCCTTCTTCTTCCTGCCCGGACTGTACAGTAGCAGGGTCTTCTTGATGAATGTTAAATGATTGTTCCTCCTACTCTGCATGTTGTCCAGCAGGGACTTGTTCTTCACCTCTCCTAGGTCATTTTCTTCCACCTTGGGTAGGACCTTCTTGTTGTCCATGTTTTGGGACCATTTGCAATCACACAGGGCCAAGCGTTAATAAGGTTGTTTCCAAAGTTAAGTTATACCTTACTACTTGCCTTAATTAATTTATTTTATCTCTGTGTGATGTTTCCCAAAAGATTATAATAGTGAGTCCTGTTTCCTTAGGTGGTTTCCAATTTTAGTTTCCTAGTGTACCTAAAGGGGTGAAATTATTTTTGGCACAATTATTCTTAATGTTATAACTAATTACCCTTGATAATTTCCTTCGGGCGATGATAAATTCCAAAAAATTTATGTGCTATTTGGCGTGTGTCCCTCCCTCACGACTAAGCTAAACACTTTGGGTTCAAGTAGGTTCAGATGAAATTAAAATCGGAGTACCCATGAGCGAGATATAGGTAGAAAAGCAAGGGTCTTACAATCACAAGTTATAGAGAGAAATTCGAAAAAATCCCCCATGTGAATTATGGTAAATGATGTTAAGTGTTGCTGGGTGGGGGGGTGCTTTACATATTTATAAGTTAATGTGATGCAATATTGCGGCCTATCGATGTTTAGGCCAAGGGAAAAATACCGAATTTTGAAGGTTTTTTTCTGGAATTAAAAATGGAAATAAGGACATGTGGCACATGCTAAAGGGTTCTAGGGTAATTTAGATAGTTTTGAAGGCACAAATAATGATATGTGGGTGGATTTGAGCAATAAGGCCTCGGGTGGTAAGTGAGAGAAAAAGGCCATGTAATGGTACATAGAAACGTTGAAATTCATAGGGATAGTAGTAGGGAAAGAATATTCTAGAAAATATGCTAAGGGTAAGAAATGGTGTGTGTGAGCTATTTCATAAGTGAAAATCACAAAAACTTACACAAGTGGGTCCTCCCCAAAGCAGGTTCCAACCTATAATGCCCTTGTGTAACCACACTTAAAAGTGTCTGTGGGCACTAGAAGGGTTAAATGTAATCCACACTAATTCCACAAAACACATGCATGTAAATATCACTGGAATGAGGTAAGAATTCTATGCTACATGAGACACAAGTAACAATTACATGAACAACGAGATGAGACGGGGTATAGAAGGGATCGTAGAGATTGGGACACGAGGTAACTGATTCAAGGCATAGTGAATCCTGCATGTAAAGCATGATTAATGTGTCATTAACCTATTGTTCCAAGATCAGGACCAAGTCCATTCCTCTAATCAGTGACACCACATTGTTTCATCCCATGATGAGTGACTATGAGACTACCAAAATCGCAAGGCATATGATCAGTTGCCATTTTATTCAAGGGAGGGGTGATTTTTGCTTTGTGGCACTTCCTTTCTTGTTTTTTTTTCAATTGCTGAATCCAGAGAAGCTGCCAGCCTTTAGGCATGGATGTATGTCTTTCCAGTGGAACCCCCTAGAACAACATTGGATTTTTGAGTGTCCTTTTGATTACTCTTACTCCCATTTTTTGTTAGAGCTACAAGGATCTTAGTATAACCATGTTGCACGATAACTCTCACAAATGTCACCAAAGAGAATCTGCAAGTCCCCTTGATGTCACACCCTAATCATTCCCTCTTGGTCCATCCTTCTTCATTTTGGGTACAATGAACACAAAATTAATTTCTAAGTCTCAAAAATGTCAAGACTATCACTATACCCTAAAACAAAACCTCTTATTTGTAGAATGGATGAATGGATGTAATGGGCTCACTATCCAAATAATTGATCGCTCGAGACTCAATAACATAGAACACCCCTCAACCAACGAGTCACATGAGTGTTTTATTCCTAGACGAGATTACTTACAAAAATGTAAAGAGACAAAAAGACAAAAAAAATAAAACAAGAAATTGAATATGAAAAACTGGAAAACAAAAAGTTGTAAAATTAAAGAAAATGAAAAATATTTATTAACCCTACTTGTTATTAGAATAGGGGATATCCCCCATAACTAAATGGTTGAGCATGGTGAGGATTAACAAATGAAAAATGAGGATCCTTGCATGTTGGAAACATTGGAACTTGGTCATACTTACCCCATTGGGGTTCACACACTTGATTGTAGTAAGCGTAGTAAGGTAATTTATGAGATGTGGTTCTCGGATAAAGAGTTGACCCACTATGATAATTGAGACCATAAGATGGTATGCAAGGATCGGGATGTTGCCCTCCATGGCTGTGTTCATTGGGCCGTATGGTTGTTGGAGTGTTAATTGGTGGCGCTGATGAAGTAACATGAGGCGTTGGGTTCAAAGATAAGGGTGCATCATAGGGTTGGACTTGTGCTAAGTTGGAGGGTACAGTGGCCTTGGAATTGTGTTGTCCCTTCCTAAGGTCATTTCTAAAGAAGGGATACCTTTGATGTTGCTGAGGTCTCTCATTGTTGTTGGCAATAGTAGCACAAGTAACGTTCAAGGGTTGTTCCTATGGTGCGGATACCTTAGGAACAGTTGGTGGCAATGTAGAAGGAGGGAAAAGATGAGAATGTTAAAAATTAGGAGAAGTGTAAGGTGCACAAGGTGGTGGTTTTGTTGAGAACATGGGCTGATAGTATTGAGGAGAATGGTAATGCGATGAGATAGAGTATGTTGACCCAGTTGGGGAAACAGGATGTTGGACTAGGTAAGCATTTGGATTTGGTTGATACGAAGGGTATCTACAATGTAGGGGTGGCTTCCTCCATAACTGGGATTTTTGCCACTATGATTGAACATAGTATCTCTATATTAACTCTAGATGTAATGTGCTTCCCCAATGCTCATATAAATGTAACAATATTGAGCATTGGCCCTTGGGGTGATCGTATAGGCAAATGTTGCATTCATATGTGTGATTGGCAATTGAGCTCTTATTTTCTTCATCCCTTCTTTCCAATTGTCTAATGGTATTTTGTCCTGTTTCTCATGTTGTCAAAACTCTATCTCCAATAATATCGATATATTCTCCACACTTTTTATACGTCCATTCCAACATCTTACTAATCTTTACCTTGACTTTCTCTAATGATTGTTGTACCTACAAAGATGGTTCTTTCCCCTTGTGATAGGTTGATTTCTCCTTTTTATGATCATGGACCTTTGTTAAGTTAAGACTTTGGTCCCGTTGATGTTTTTCAACACTCTCCCATCTAGCCATTTCTCCTTCCTCTTTTGCTACCTACTTAATAATCTCTTGGAATTGATGGGTCCGTAGTTCATATAGTTGACCTTGGGCATACATCCCTAGGGTCTCTCTTGTTTCATCACGTAGCCCATCAATGATATGATACATTAGCCTTTCCTCAAAGAACTCATGGCCTAGATAGTTCTTTAACAGTGCATAATATCTTTCATTTTGTGCTTGTTTCCACTCTTGGATTTGTTTCCTCAAGGCTAACACTCTTGTGTAGGTTTGATATCTTTCATTAAAAAGTTCTACCATTGTTGGCCAACGTCGTATTGAATTTGGTTTTTACGATATATACTATACTTTTTCTTGGCCAACGAGTGTCATAGGAAAGAGCCTAAGTTTTTACCAACCTTTATTAATGTTGTTCCATGTACAGGCATCATAGAAAGCTTGTAAATGTTAATGTGGATCTAAGTCATAGCCTCTTGAAAAATTGGGAAATTTGTTTAAATCGAGCCTAGGTAGATGGCTCTCTTTATGATGCCTACAGGAGTATTTGCATTAGGCTTGTAGTGGCCAATAGGGATTCATCGTCATTGGGTAAGTTATGCTTTCATGCATTGGGACGATGTTGCCTTTGTTTATGTTTATAAGAAACCTCCACTTTAGGTTGCATACTCCAATCTTCATTGTCATATAATTCGTTGGTTCTCCAANCAAACTCTGTAGTCGGACTAGTTGTGATATCTAAACAGTTATCCTTAGGTTGCAGTTCGCTGTCTTCCCATCTAGACTAGTGTTAACTTTGTCATGTATGGTTTAGTCTAGAGTGAGGTGTATGATGTGGTTCTATGCTGATGCTACTCCTGAGGACAATGGAAGATAATATTAACTAAGCTAAGAGAGAAAGGGTGAGAGAGTATCTAAGCTAGCCTAAGTTCGATGAGTATCCGTTCCTTAATCATCCATACACATCTTGGACCTCGTGCATGACTACCACTAGGATTACCAAACGCAGATCCTAGGTATGCTACTGGGTTATAAAGTAGTCACACTTAAATGCTCGTGATCAAGTTGTACTCATTCCACGTTTAACAAGAGTTAAGGGTGAGAGATATTAACTAAGAAAGCAGTAAATAAAAATTAAATAAATAAATAAATAAACTAAGTGAATGCTGCAATGATGAAGTAATCTCGATCTTTATTTTCGATCATGTGCGTGTCCAAGTACGTCACACTCGAATAAAGGATATCGTACAATTACAATCACCACACTGCGGGCATACATTGGGAGGAAAGGGTTGAGAGAAAGAACTACTAAAAACTAAACACTAAAAACTTCCCAAAAAACTACCTATCAGAACTGTCAACCTCTTATTTATAGATGAGGGGATAGGCTGCGATATCCCGTACGTGATATCGCAATTGACTAAAATGGCGACTCATCAGCATCCAACATCAAAGGCATGCTAATAAGGGGTAAAATTTCCTTAAAAGTGCTTCATGCAATAGCTAATGTGTGTTATTTCTACCTCATTTGTAGTTTATTTTTAGTAGTTTTTTTCCAATGTTTTGTAATAACTTTTCTTTTTCTGCATTTTGTTTAGTCTCTATCAACTCTCTTTAGCTACTGCACATGATCCACATAAAAATTTTTCACTAAAAAAATTTTAACCAAAAAAAAATTTTAACTCAAAAAAATTTCACATGGAAACCATTTTTAACTAAAAAAACCTTTTTGCCTAAAAGAAGCTTTTAACAAAAAAAATTTTAACTAAAACCAAAAAGATATTTTTAACTAAAACAAAAATTTGTTACTAAAAAAAATTTTAATGAAAAAAAATTTAACTAAAAAAATGTTTAATGAAAAAAAAAATTTACCTTGAAAATTTTTAACTAAAAATAATTTTAACCAAATGAGTTTTTAACTAAAAAAATTTAAGTAAAGAATTTTTTTTAACAAAAACAAATTTAAACTAAAAAGATTTAACTAAAATTAATTTTTAACTAAAAGAAATTTTTGAAAAGGAATATAACGATGTCATATTAGCATGCCTTGTGATATAACCTATTTTATTGTATAAGATAAATAAGTTTTATATAGTAAATAAAGAAGGCTTTCAATATTATGTAAAGTAAAATGTTTCGCCCAAATGGTTTAAAAAGCAAACTATGCTTATTCAAGATATATAGCATTGTAATAAGAAGTTTATGAGGCATTGCTCACTTAGAGCATAGGGCTTGTGGTTTGTAACTAATAGACATAATTCCAAGGAGTATGCTAAGACACATGCTACCTAGGGTATGGAAAAAACAAATATACATTCAAGGCCATACTAAATCATTGTCAAATTCTCATAGATAGGATACAGGTAATGTATTCCTCTATTATTTTAATTTCAACACCCCCATAAAAAAATAAGTAGATAGCATAGCATAATTAGTAAGACATTAGTACTTTGTTAGCATTACAACTAAGAAAATAAATATAAAGACTGTGATGAGGTTGGTATGATTTATTGGGCATTGGGATTAACCTCTTGATTAATATCATTAATTAGTATTTGAGAAAGTTTGCAAATACCTTCACATGACTTGAGGGATGTTGGAACTTGAAAAAATGACTATAATTAGACTCCAAGACATATATTCAACAATACACTTTAGAAGAATTATAAAGAAATATAATAATGTCTCAAGTGTGATTTGAACTACCAACCTCTTATCTAATAAAAGAATGAGCTAACGCCTAAGCCACCTATCACATTATCTATTTTAAATTATAAGGTATAGGGGGTGTTGCAATCTAAACATTTTTCAAATAATATTTACCTCAAAGACATATAATCAAATCAAAACTTTGTAAATTAGCATTGCCCACCAAAATCAAATCCATAACTTAGAGTTAGCAAATTAAGAGCCTTGCCACTAAGCTAATGCCTCATTATAGGGTATAACATATAAGGTATTCTTTATTCATCATTTATGTACCTATTTTTAAAAGATTAAGCAATCCAAAAATCTTCTTTATATTTTTTAGGATAATTTTTAAAAACTTTCTTCACTTTTAATTACCGCAAAGTATGTTCTATCTTTCTTACTGAAGCTAAAACCTTTTTTTTTTTTCTTACTTACATCTACTATGACCCATTAGGATCTATCCAACAAAGTAGTTTTAAAAAAAAATATTTAATTTCTACTAGAATCAAACTTGTGACCTAGGGTATTCATGCCAAGGCTTTTATCACTAAGCCAACACCTCATTGTTTCTTTTAAATAGGCTTATTGCCTTATGTTTTAGAAGTTGCAAGTTTAATTATGGTTGAAAAATGAAATTGAAACTGAAATCGAAGCTTTATTATCTTTGAACATTATAGGATTTTATGAAAAATAAAGATAGACTATACAAATTGACTAGGCAACAATGGGGACAACAAAAATAAGTCATATAGTTTTTTTGCTTCAACATTATAATTTTCCTTCAAATATTTGTACACTTATGTTTATTATTTTCTTGAACTTTTTACTTTTATTTTACCTCATGTTCCCTTCATTAGCTTCTTATTTGTTTTATCTTGTGTTATTTTCATTAAAAATGGCTTTATTATTTCTAAAAATAATTTTTTCTTCTTAAATGGTTCTTAGATGATCATTAGCATAGAAGAGAGATTAGGCTAAGGCACATCCTTTCTAGAAATAGATTAGATTTAGTTTATAATCTAAAAGTATATCATTTTGCTAACTTTTCCAACTAGCAATGAACCATTCTAAATTGATTCCATAGTTCCAATAGATCTGAAACTCTTAAAATAATGAATAATAATTAAAAAATGTAAAGTACATCAAATAATTAGCATAACAAAGAGATTTTAAACATAAAAAGAAAAAATCCAATGATTTTGATTTTGAGATGCCTTTGCAGGTTTTCATCTTTACAACTAATCCTAAAATTCTTTGATTTGAGGTAGGAAAAAGATCAAGCTTGCCCTTGCTCAAAAACACCCTTATGCATTTTCAATTTTTACTAAAGGCTTCCTTATAAAGAGAATAAGAAAACTCTCTCCAAAGAAAAATGGAATAAAATGCAACATAAGTTGAAAGATTTTCCAACTTCAATTTATAAATACAAAAGAAATTAATAATGTAAGAGATGAATTAATTATGTAGCCCTCACTAAATGTTTTTCTACTTAAAGTTGTAACTAAAAGCTAGCATCTTTAAGAATTTGATGTTTAATGCATGAAAGAAGATTATATTTGTACATGTTATTATTGGAAAATAATCACATAAGAAAACTTTCAAATAATATAGAGAATAAGTGGTTGAAGGCACTTTTAAAGACAAAGAAATTAGTAGACAAAGTAGATTATTCACTAAGAATACTATCATTAATACTTGATTAAAATTTGGTGCAACTTTTAGATATCCATTTCTAAGCATATTATGCAATTTGAAAATCATAAAAAATATATGAAAACAATCCTTACTTTTATAAGGAGGACATCAAGAAGAAAAAATTTCCATATGCCAAAAATGAGTACTAGAAGGAAACTTGATATATTAGACACCATAAAGAATTTAAATTTTTATATAAGTGGAGAATTTTTAAATATCTCTCATTTTTTATCTAATTATGGTAAGAATTAAATTCTCTGAGACTTATTGAATATGTTATAAATAAGATCTTTTTTTGTAATAATTTCATATGGAAATTTAGAGTTAAAAAGCCATATTCAAAAGAAGAAGAAGAAGAAGAAGATACAAACTAATCTTAACTTAAATAAATTATCAAAATAATTAATCAATTTTTTAAAATTTTTTATTTTCATTCTATTCAAACCATAAAGGCTAAATTACTCATTCCATGTAATCATCCATCATGACTTTATAAACAAAAAGCTACAATAATTTCTAATTTGCCAATGCAAAAGCTAGATGAATAGGTCATTCAAACCCCTTAGTTAAAAATAAGCCACCAAATAAAGCATATCTTTAGAACTTGTAATCAAATTGTAGTTCTAATACTTACTAAGCATGCACATTACCTTTCAAATTTGCTTTAGCATTGAAGATGCAAGAAAAAAATGGACTAAGAAAAAAGAAAACAATAAATAAAGTATTAGAATACCAACTATTATCATTTTTTCGTTTTCCTTTCATAAGTTTGCTTTTGAGAAACAAGATTTAAGCATATCATGATCAATGTATTTTACAATCCATTTTGTTGAGACAAAAATACCCTACTTATAATAATTAATAGGGCCAAGACCTTCATCTTTTTTACTAGTAGTGCAAATATGTGAAACAATCATAAAAAAGCCTTAACAATTTTTATTAGAAACTACAGAAATTGATGAATAATTTAATCCATTTTATCATAAGAAAATTTTATAAGATCCCAACAACTAGAGTAATAAGCATGAATAAATTGAAGAATTTACTTACCAACTAAGACTTTTTAGGTAAGTGTGAAATTTTTTTCTTTTATATTGTTCAAGCTTATTTTCTTTCTCATTGCTTAAAACTAGCCATTTCTCACAACTTCTTAACTAGCTATTAACTATAATGATATTTATTCTGTCTCTAATCTTTGATAAATTAATTGTAACTAATGACGAATCTATTATGATTTGAAATATCTTTAAAAACTGCAAGCTATAGATAAAAAAAATGTATTATTCATTTAAATAGTTGCATCTACATGGGTTAAGAAAACTAAAATTTTTATCCCTAAGGCATATAGCCAACATAATACTTTGGCAGAACTTAAGTAGGGCATAATAGTATCTAAAGCATAACTCAAACTTACAACCTATTATACACAAATCAACAAGTTTTTTAATTAAGCTATGCTCTTAAGTGGTTGTATTTATAATTAGAAACCATCCATAAGGCTCATTTTATAAATATTTTATAATTTTAGCTTTTATAGTTTTATAAATGAGGCTTAACCTATTTGTTACAACTTGCGAGTTGCATGTTCATTATAGGTTGCAAGTTCAAATCTTATGGATTATCTTTAATTACTTTGATGAAAACTTACATGCACACTATCTTTATCTTTAATAAAATAATGTAGGCTTAGATGTTAAGATGGAGATAGATTTCTTAAAGCAAATAATTAAATGATAATTAAAGAATAATAATATAGGAGGTCTTACATGAATAGGTGACTAATTCAACATCATGCTTTATATTGGTTGTATACTAGTTTGAAGCTTTGTCATTGGGTTTCTAGTTTATTTGCATGTGAAAATGTTTGAAGATTTGTCAATCTAGAGGATGATGATTTAAAAGGCTTTCTCCATAATAACATCATGATGTTATCAACTGCGTTCTCCTAAATAACTAGAGATAATCCACACAGCAAATCCAAACTCACTCTTGGTAAAAAAGTTGATTCAACTAGGGTTTCATCAACAAAATTGAATTTTCTACATTATCTCTTCCCTATAGGAGATTCTAAATTACTTATAACTTCTTCTACCAATGCTAAAATTTCTACTTCCTCTATTGATGCATGAATTTCTTTTGATTCTCAAGTAAAAATTTGTGACACCTTCTAGTACTATTTTTTGGAAATAAAATATTTGCTTTTGTTCTTCATGATATTTTATATGAGTAATTAGTTATTGATCTTACATCATGATATATATTCATTCAAATTTTAGATTTTTTTTGTAGTTAAATGATGTGATGCAAAAGCATAACATTATATCATTCATGCTAGGTACTATTCTTGTTTTCTTCTTCCTCCTCTTTTTGAGCTAGGCAATGTTTCAATAGTGTAGTATGTCCCAAATATAGGATCATTTATATATAACCATGCAATGTTGATTATTTGTAAGTGAACTTTTGATTTTCATGTCTAATTTAGAGTATTCTAAAGTTTCATGTTTTGTCAAGCTATGTAATCTTCCATTGATTTTTCTTAGGGTAAAGTAGTAAATTGGTAGTCTTTTTAATTCCATTAAGCATATGAAATCTACTTTCACACCATTTAGTTCTTATAGAATATTTTTGATTGAAATCAATCTTCTTAGCTATAAAAAAAAGGAGTTGGTAGTGTAAGCAAGTAGGAAGATTTACATTTAACCAATAACATATTATAATTTTCTTACTTCTTGCAATTTGTGTCATTGTGAATGATATTTATTTAATGCTTGTCCTTTTATGTTCAAGATAAGAAGCTAAAAATATAAAAATCAAGTCAATATAAATGATAAGAATAAACAAATGCTAATAAGAAAACTGAAAAAAAAAAAAACAAAACCTTCTAGAAATATTTTTATTTATGCTACATGAAGTATTAATCAATATAGGAAAATAGCACATAAGGCAAATATGTCCTTATCTAATAAGAAAAATGTCAACTTAAATATTAAAAAAATGTTAATAAGCAAGTTATAATTTATGATAAAAATTCTCAATGTAGTGAAGTACTAGTAATGTAAAAAATGTTGATATTTCACCATAGTGTTATTTTGCTACCTGAAATCCTTTTGCTATTTTAAGTTCAAGGATGTTGAAATTGATGTAAATGTTGTTAGGATAGGGAATATCCTCCCTACTAAAATTTAATTGTCCTCTCTTGATTTTTCAAAAATATTAATTATAAGATTGTAAACATGAGTAGATATGCTTAAAATTGGAAAGCTTTTCATTTCCATGTTCTTTTTGGTGTTTTCTACTTAGTGTTTTTTATATTAAGCATGTGCTATAACTTGAATGTTTCTTACTTATTAATAAAATTACTTTTAGGATTTAGCATGCTACCCCTCAAGTTTATGCAAGTTCCCATTGTAGTTGTTTAAATCCCCTTCTATCTCATTTAACTTTAAAGATATCTTGTCTAATGCCCACCAACTACCAAGATAGCAAAAGTAAGAATAGGATTTAAAAATAAATAAAATGTAACAAATACAGTAGGTGCTTTGTGAACACAATAGACCATAAATTTTATAGGTATCTAGAGTTATCGTACTAACTACAAATCATCACTAGCAACTTCCTCCTTTAGCCCAACCAATAACTTAGAGTTGCCTATAATAACATTTGAAAAATCCATGAAATGAAAAGAAGAAAACCAACATACTAAAACTAAAAACTAAATTAAAATAGAAGAAAATTGACAATATAGATGAAATTAAAAATAAAGAAAACATAAAAAATTGGAAAAGAAATGATGAAGTAAAAGTTTATAGAAGAAAAAATAGAAAAAATCAAAATTTGAAAAACTAGACCAAATTAAACTTGGTGGAAGTTAAGTTGGAAAATGGCCAATGAAAAATTAATGAATTAAAATTGAACTCAAGATTTTCTTTTTTATAAGTACTATAGTAATTGAACTAATAATATTAGTTGAAAAGTTTTGTAATAAATTTATTATTAATATTTTTGAAAGTCAAGGATCCCACTATACCCCATAACTCTTTTGAAAAATTGAATGAGATGGAAGGGGATTTAGACTATTTTGTTCCTATTATGATGGTTTAAAGTGTGACATAAATAGAAGCATTATAATTTATGACATGACATTTATGTTCATACTTGCTATTGCTTTTTGTGTCATGTCCTTTATTATGACAAGTAAAATGATTTGATTAATGGTATTATGGTTTGTTAGCATGAGAATCAACTCTTATATATATACTTTACTGATGATTCCTTTCATAACTAAGAATAGACCTATTTCTTTGAGATGTCAGTGAGGCATTGCTCACTTGATTAGAGCATATTATGCAACTTGCAAAATTGATTTTAAAATGAATATTAACATGTTATTGTCATGTTCAACTTAAGTTCTATAAAGTATCATGCTGGCTATATGTCATGAGGATACACATAGTCATAAGGTTTTGAGTTTCACCATCTTCTTTTTTATTTCAAATGCTTTTTATACAAACTAGTGAATATTACAAGTTCTCATCATCAAAATTAAATATATGTTATTTGGTTTCAATAATTAAGAAGAATACTTTTGCTTTATAATAAGAAAAGAATATTTCTATCAAGAAATTACGTATTTAAGTTTATTAGTATTTTATTTTTATTTAAAATTATATCAAGAAGTCTTTAAGACTTTTCATTAGAAAATGTTACTAAAAAAATTTGCAAGTAGAAAGAGAAAATGAAAAGGTTACAATGGTAAAACAAATATTTAGTTTGCAAATCCATGAAATTAAAACTAAAACTAAATTTTTATTTATGTCTATTAAGACCATCCTAGATTTGTTAGACCAAACTAGGTTTAGAATTTTTTTTACTAATTGTTTAAAACAATGACTCAATGTTGCCTACTAGATTAAACCTGTGACCTAGATTTTCCATGCCAAAACACTTATCACTAAGCTAAAACCTTATTGTTATTAAGTTCTCATGCTTATTATTCTTCTTGCTAGGCCCTACTAGCTAGCTCTTCTTACATCAAGTTAAGAAAATTTATTATATAGAAAATTTTTGTGATGAAGTAATGATAGAAAAGTCTTCAGAAGCTTGTTTATCATTTATGTACTCAACTAATAAATGACAAAGGATTTGATTTTAAAAAAAATTGTAATTAAGGCTTGGCATTAATTTCTAAATGAGTCCTTTGTTTTCAAAGCATCGTTAAGAGGAATATCAAAAAAATATGAAAAATATGGTTGAAAATGATATGGAAATACTATAGATAGATTAATATTTAGCACTTAATAGAGAGATAGATGATGAAAGAAAACTCATGAAGTTGAACCCATATTATTGGAACAAAGCTAGGAAGTTGATATTGATGAATGTTTGGTGTAGAAGTTTTGACAAAAGAATGCAAGATTCATTTTCCTATTAAAAAAAAACATTTTTGTTTAGTTACAACAGTAAAAATCTTGATTTGAAAGCTCCAAGTTATAGGTTCAATTTTGGTAAGCAATGTTAAATTATAGAGTTCTAATTTAACTATATATCTTAAGGGTAAATATTATTAAATAAATTTTTTTACATATTTTCTTCCTCCTTCCTTCTCTTATGCTATTGCACCTCCTCTCCTTACTCCTCTTTCCATTTCCTTTCTAAATCAATAATGAGGTGTTACTTTAGTAATAGAAATCTTGATTTGGAATTACTAAGTTATGGATTTGATTCTGCTTGATGGCATTGAGTTATAAAGTTTTGCATAAGTTTCTTGTTAGCTATTGTAACACCTCATTTCTAAATGTTATGGTAGACATCAAATATATGTAACATTCGACATTATGCATAATGAATGCAATAGGAAAATGCCAAATAACATAAAAAGAAACTTTATTAATGTAGAAACAATGCATTGGGATCATGCTCTGAGGGTTCCTTGTAGTTATCTTCCTTCAAAATCTATTACTTATAGGCAATCCAACATTATCACCATGGTTAGGCCTATATACAACCAAAAGAGATGGTTATCTTCCTATCCCACTTCACTTAGCACTTGTTACTTATCTCTAATGGCTTTGTAACTCCATGCTAATATGATCCTTAATCTTCAAGAATAAATACCTCAAAGAAAACCTCCAAAGATAATCTTAAGAGACATGCACATTATTACAACATGCCCTTTTAGCTCTTATTACAATAACTAGATTATATGTAACTTATGTATAATATGGCTAAGAAAATATGGCCCTAAAGGATCAATCCAAGTTAGTCTTACCTCTAAAGGAGATGCCACCTTGAGGATGCTTAAAAAGAGCATCCTTAGACCATTGTAGACAACACTATCTTCAAAGTTCATTGTAGAAAACATCATCTTCTCCTCCCCAACCTCCATTTCAAACTTATGCTCTTGCCTGAAAATTTTAAATTCCCAAAATTAGAAAATATGTATCATCAAATGAAAAAACCAATTTTGAATTTCTTGAAATTATGAAATTAAGAAACCCCAAATTTTTTTTGTATCATCGAATGACAAAACCTAATTTATCATAAAATTAGAAACTCTCAAGGTCTTGAAAATAATTCATAAAAAATGCAAAACATTCATGATTTAGATTCTGAAAACTTCCAAAATTACAAATTCTATATCATTGAATAAAAAATAATTTCAAAATACCTAAAATTATAAAATTTTGGAATACTTGAATCATATTCCTAACAAGTGCTTGTCTCAAATTTCATAGAGTAACTTTTGATGTGTTATAAAATTACAAAGTTTGCAAGCAGATATGCATATATAGTTGTGGTTCACAATTAATTTTCTTATGTTTGTGGATATAAGGGTTCATGGATAAGAGGCTTTAAGGTTACATATGGAATTTTCTTATTTTCATTAGTTTTTAAAGATATTTTATTAATTGGTGGCAAGCTCAAGTTTATGAAAAAAAAATTCATTTTGGATATGAGGTGCATGTTTGGGGGGCATGAGGATAGAAATTACAATATAAAATGAAATTAAATGAAGCTTTAGTATGAGGGGTATTAGAACTTGAAATAATTGAAACATAGGTACACCCTAAGAGCTATAGAAGTTTATAACTCAATATTACCTAGTAAAATCAAACCTATGACATGAAGTTACTAGTCCAAGACCTATACTACTAGGCTAACATCTCATTGTTAAAATGAAGCTTTATTATATCTAAAGGCCCATAGGATCTATTGGGTAGATATTACATTTTCATAAAAAAATAGACTCTATAAATTGACAAAGAACCATTGGGGGCATCAAAAACAGATTATACAAGCTTTTTACTATAACATTATAAAATTGTCTTAATTGGGTAGTCATAGCACAAGAAAAAAACATAGGTAACTCATGTTCAAGGGTTCCTAATCTGTACAATCTACAAATTCACTTTTCTTGGAGGAGTTGAATTCATCTCACACTTTCAATTCTAAGATGAGAACTTAAGCAAAGCTTACTAATAACATTCTGATACTTGATGTGAATAACAACTACGAGATAGTGAATTTTTACATTTAATTTCTTAGATCTAATGTGTTGTAAATAAAATTATATCTTGCCTTCCACATTAGCCCACATCTATGTTAAAACCTTCTAATTAACTACTTCGTGAATATGCTTAGGATCTTATTGCACATCCTTCCAAGAGATATTCCATTTTTTCAACCATTGCATCCCCTGAAAATACCAATCATGGTCTCATGAATCCTTAAGAACTGCTTAAAAAAATTTTCTTACCTTAAGATATGAAAGCTATGAGTATATGTAATGAATTAGCACAAGGCTTCTACTTCTAAAGGTAATAAATCACATTCACATAATAACATTTAGTAAGATGTTTGTATTTTTACCTTTAACTCATTAAGAAGAAAAATTTTTTGTGCTCTTTCAATATCTTTCCAAAGTTTAGAACTAAGTCTAGGTCCCTAAATAACACATCCATATAGTACAATAGGATAGATGATAATGTGAAAAATTTATTTTTTGACCTTCCAAGTCAAGAGGCCTAAATCCTTGTACATGTTTTTGAAAGTATACAAAGCCTTGAAACCTAATACTATTTTTTCCTTGATGTACTTCCCTCACATGTAATTGTTCATATAAATGAGACCCAAATATTTAAAAGTATTTAGTATCTGTACATTGGTACTTCTAAAATAGAAGTTATAATAGTTATTTCTTGTATACCAAATCATCAATTTGAGTTTATCTACATTCACTTGAAGACTAGATGAATGGTAATAATTTTTTAAAATTTACAACATATTTTGCATACCTTCTATAATAGTGGAGATCAAGGGAGCATCATCTGCATATAAAAGAAGATTCATTGCTTTGGATCTAATTTTCATAGCATGACTATCTTACCCATTGCATAACCATTCCTACATTTTATTAATAAAGATATCAAA
>MNCI01011314.1:1251-63693 GCA_015680685.1 Gnetum montanum
CCTTGACTAGCCATACACATCCGTAGATGCTCGTAATCAAGTCGTACTTGTCCCACGCTCTAGGAGGAAAGGGTTAAGAGAATCTAATCGCGATGAGTAGCCGATTCCTTGGCTAGCCGTACACATTCGCCAACGCTCGTAACCAAGTCGTACTCATGCCGCATTACTAGGAAAGCAGTAAATAACATTAATTAAACCTATCCATGCACTGCAAGGTTTATCCGCAAAGCTTGTCTTTATTGCCGTACACAACTTGTGTTCAGGTACAAAGCTGCTTGAATAAAGAACTGTTCACTTGGGGGACTCCTACTGCGGGCACATGGAAAATATTCTATCTCTGGGGTGATCAATCCGCCAGAGCTTCGCTACTTTACGCCTAGGATGGGAAATGAGGGAAGTGCTACCTCTTATTTATAGATATCGCGGCAGATCGCGATATCGCATACGCGATATCGTAGGGAAGGACGCGATATTGCGTATACGCGATATCGCGTCCTGTGCAATTCGCATCTCATCACATTGCAAACACTTCATCAATAAAGTTACCAAGTTTTCTTGGTGTTATTTTAAAAAGCTGAATTAAACTATTAGATATAATTTCCCATTCCTGGTGAATTTGCACTATAACAAGACATTCCAAGAATATGGGATGCTCATCTTTAATTGCTCTTTAATTGCATAAATGTCATGTTCTCTCTTCTTTTGGAATTTGGACCTATCTACCTATTTCAATTCCAAAATAATGGGAGCCTAATCTTGCTCGGCTAATTTGACATTGTAAGTAATAGGATATAGGAGTAAATAAATAAGTTTCTTTTTTGTTAATGGATTCTCTAATGCTATCTTGGTAGAATGGTACCTTTCCTGTTGGGTTATCTAAGATATGCAACAGTGTCATATTTCTAATACTCTTATGGACTTGTCTTATATCATAATGTAGAATATCCATCTCAATATTCAATTTTTTGAGCCACATCATTTCCTCATGCAACCACTCTTTATGTGGTGCACCAACTAAAACTCCCTTCGAAAATTTTTCTATTGTGATACAAGAGAGACTATGAACATATGTTGCAAATTAACAAAGAGCTTCTATCTCTGAGGGCATCATATCTACTTTGAGAAGTAGCAAATCATATTGCACTTGCCTTTTAACTTGAAATTCCTCAACTAAATAATGTTTCTAAACTTCTTATATTTTCTTCCAATATTTGGTAGCAAGTCCTAGACCCCACACTACACACCCATACAAAAATTAGTTGTAAAATAGGACAAAATAATTTCTTTTTGATTTCCCAAGCTAAGATTGTTTCTTTCTAACATTTTTTTAAGTCAAATAAGGTGCTTAATCTGCTACGATCCTCTATTTGATGGACATCTCCCACTTTTAATTGTGTGAAAGATCTAGAATAAGGTATCTATAAGTTAGTGTGACAGTTACTAGGTTATTTCCAATAGTGAAAGAGTAATAATTATTTCTAGTACCACACACCATAAATTTAGTTTTTGACACATTAACTTTCATTTCTAACTATTGGAAAAAATTATCAAAAGTAGTAAGCATTTATTGTAGGGATTCCTAGAATTGGATATGAGAGCTACATCATCAACATACAATAAAAGGCTCACAAAGTAATCATTAATTTGAATAAAGTATTTACTTGAAATTTTTTGCATCCACTCAAGTTCATCAATAAAAATACAAAAAAGTGTAGGTGAAATAGGACAACCCTAATTCACCCCAATATCACTATGACATAAAACATTTGTATCGGAGCAGTGATCTATGATCTATATATATACCTCTTGGTAAGGAATTTGAATAGTAGATAATAAAGATGGAGGAGTACTTATATCATGTAATCACTTCCATAGCTTGCTTGTAATAATTGAATTATATGCTTTAGAAAAATCCACAAATCCATTTGGGGATCCTGTGTTGTCCATGCTAATGTTTTGATGTTTGATGGAGTTGACACCTCCCATGGATAGGGTAGTTGTGGAAACATTTTATTTGCCTTGACATACCAAGGCACAAACACTTGTCATTCCTCCTCATAGGCTCTGGCTTTATCTCTGTGTTCTTGAAAATATGTGAGCCAATGAGCCAAGTTTGTTGTGATACCTTTCTGCCCCTAGTAGCTTTCTTTAACCACCTTGAGTTCAGAATTTGCAACCTCCAATTTTTGCAATATTTTCTTGCATTTTGCGAATTCTGTTTCATATTTGATGTAGGTGGTGGCTACCTGTTGCTCAAGCTCTGTTCTCTGGTTCCATGTTGTCAACATGGCAAGGTTGGCATACTACAGGTTTGCCAACTCCATGTATTCTGTAAGGTCTTAGATCTGTAGGTCCCGACTCTTAACTTCCACTTAGTGGGCAAACACGTATGTGTCTAATATGGCTCGCTAGTCAGTGTATTGAGCACTGAGAGCGTTGATGTGGGCCTTGACCATATGGATCTCCTTCTTGATTATTTTCTTATACATCCCCACCTGGTCCCAGAAATGCTCCTGCAATTTATCATGCTGTTTAGCCTCATTCTGCCACATGCTTAGTNGAAATGCTGCTGCAATTTATCATGCTGTTTAGCCTCATTCTGCCACATGCTTAGTTCAATAGCTATCTTCTGATGGATGACATGTACCTCCTCCATCGAGAGGGTTTAATTTTCTCTGGCTAAACAGTTCATGTCCTGGTTGACCCTGATTAGTTGTTCTCGCAACTGTTGAAAATGTTCTTTGAGAACATTCTTTTGTTTCTCCATAGAGGTCAACCGAAGGTTGTTAGCAATAAGTTGTTTGTTTTCCTCTTGTAAGGCTTTGAGTGCCTTGGTGTGCACATAAGTTTACACTTGTGCCACAGAGGCATCCCAAAAAGCCTTCTCTTTTTCTTCCACCACCCTTTTATTCTTTGCCACTAGTGAAAGTGTCCAGCTGGTCTACGGGAATGAATTGAGAGGGATCCCACTGTGCTTCTTGCAAGGTCACGAGCCTTTCTTGCAATCTTCGCACTTCTGCTTCAGCATGCTTGCCCTCATCTCTGTCAAGACTAGCTTCCCTTTTGTGGAAATGAGGTTTGATTGTATTGTTGTAACATCTTCTAGGATGTCAAACAAGAACGTCATTACCTATCCTGTTTATAGCAATCGATCAAGTACATCCTGATGTTCCGCAGGAGTCATTGAGGTACTGGCCAAAGTTTAAGCATCCCGTGCTCTTGTAAGATTTTTTGGTGTGACAACAGGCACATTGAATGATTCTTTAATATGGTCTGTGACCACTTCTATAGGTTTTGTTGCATCCTAGTGCTACATGACCACCACCATGGCCCCTTCACCAGTTTCTAATTGCACATGAAAGGATGCAGCATTCCCTGAGATCTGTTGTGACCAAGTGCTCTCTCCTCCCCCTGTATGGATGGACACTTCACCCCTCACACGATCCAAAGAAACCATGGGCTGTACAGCATCGTTGATGATGTGGAAGAAATTTGTATCATCACGACTTCCCCAACTGACCATCTTAGCGATGGCCCTGAGATGGCTCATCGACGGTTTGTAATCTTGCGGCGGTGGTAGTGGTTGATCCTGCTGGCCTATGCTAGGCCCTACTTCTTATTTTTGGCTAGGTCCCATGCTTGGAAGTTGGCTGGGTCATGTAAGTTGAGTTGTAGTTGGCCCTGTAGTCTATTCTTATTATTGTTCCGGCCCCAACATCTCACCAGTGATTTTCCTTGCAGCTGGTGGGTTTAGCAGTTCAACATATGAAGCATTTTGGGCTTTTTGAAGGACATCATTCATGTATCCTCTGATACCAGCATGTCTACACAGCTTCCTGATAAGACAAGGGAAGCACAACACAAGCTTCCCTATCTTTCATTCTTCAAATCATCTCAGGATCTCTGTAAAATATAGATGAGGCAAGTTAGCATTAACCTTTCCCATCAACATTGCATATCCTCTTGCCGCATATGTTGAAATTATTTTTAAGCCTTTTGTAGGGAAGAGGTGATAAGTTCCTATTTTGAAATAAATCCTCTCTTCTATTGTCAACTCCCCAAGCATCTTATCTTCCTTGCCATACGCCCTCTCCAACCAAAATTGTCGTGCATTAGGGTCTGAACGGGTAGACAATTGAGCAACCTTTGGCCCTGTATTCAGGAGGTTTAATACTTTCAAAATGGCCTGAATAGAGAAATCAATAGTCACACCACAAATGTTAACCGTTTCTCCTAAGTACTAGGCAACACTTTCAGAGAGGATAGGCCATAACGAGGACCCTTTGAGGTGATCCCTAATGGCCTCCAGAGCAAATTTTGCAAAAGATCCAAAGTTTAATTCCACAATCACTGCAGTGAATATGGACTTCTCATGGATGGCCTAAACACAATCCTAGAAGAACATGAGATGTTGTCCCTATTTAGACGCTGCAACAGCTCCTCCTTCTGCCTATGTTAATTGTACAGTAGTAGGATCCTCTTGGTGGATACTAAATGATTGTTCCTCTTGCTCTGCATGCTATTCGGTAGGAACTTGTCCTTCACCTCTCCTTGGTTGTTTGATCCCACCTTGAGCAGGACCTTCCTGTTGTCTGTGTTTCAGGGCCATCTGCAATCACATGGGGCCAATCATTAGTAAGGTTGTTACCAAAGTTAGATTATACCTTACTGGTTATCTTAATGGATTTGCTTTATCTTCATGTGACATTAATTAAAATGTCCTCGAAAGATTATAATGTTGAATCCTCTTTGCTTAGGTGGTTTCCAAATCTAGTTTCCTGGTATAACTAAGGAGATGAAATTGTTTTTGGCACATTTATCCTTAATTTTATAANAACCAGCGAGTGAGATATGGGTATGAAGGCAAGGGATGCACAATCACAAGTCATAGAGAGAAATTTCAAAAACTCCCCCCACGTGAATAGTTGCAAATGATGTTAAGTAGCATAGGGGGGTCATGTATATATAGATTTTTGTGACACGATATTGTGTACATGATATCGCAGACGTGATATCACGTCGGCCGCAATATCGTAGCCTATCGATGTTAGGGAACTTATGTAATATACTAAATTTTTAGGATTTTTCTGAAATGAAATGATGTAAACTAAGGACATCTAGACAAGTGTTAAGGGGTTCCAAGGTAATCCAACTAGTTTTGAAGGCACGAAAATTATGATGGTGTGGAATTTATCAATAAGTACCTTGGGTGATAAGGGAGAGAAAAAGGCTATTTGATGGTTCATAGGAATGTTTGAATTTGATGGATAGTAATAAGGGAAAGAATATTGTTGAAAACATGTTGAGGGTAATAGATGGTGTGTGGAAGATGTATTATGAGTGCAAATTACAAAGAATTATGCAAGTGGGTCCTCCCCAAAGCAGGTTCCAACCTATGATGCCCTTACATAACCACACCTTAAAATGTCCATAGGTACTAGAAGGGTTAAATGTAATCTACACTAGTTCCACAAAACACACACATGTAAGTATCATCAAAATGAGGTAAAAATTCTACGCTATACAAGACATGAGCTATAATTACATGAACAATGAGATGAGACGGGCTATAGAAGAAATTGTAGAGATTGGGACATGAGGTAACTGACCCAAGGTACAATGAATCCTGCATGTAGAGCATGATTAATGTGTCAATAACCCTTCGTTCCAAGATTAGGACCAAGTCCATTCCTCTGATTAGTGACACTACATTGTTTCTTCCCATGATGAGCGACTTATGAGAGTACCATAGCAACAAGGCGTCCGATCACTTGGCATTTTGTTCAAGGGAGGAGTGATTTTTGCTTTGTGGCACTTCTCTCTTCTTTTTCTTTTTCTTTTTATTTTTTTCTTTTTTTTTTACTACTGAATCCAGAGAGGCCACCAACCTTCAGGCATGGATGCATGTCTTTCCTATGGAACACCCTAGAACAACATTGGATTTTTGAGTGCCTTTTGATTACTCTTACTCCCATTTTGCACTAGATCTACAAGGATCTTAGTACAACCACATTGCGTGATAACTCTCATAGACATCACCAATGAGAATCCGCAAGTCCCCTTGATGTCACATCCTAATCATTTCCTCTTGGTCCATCCCTCTTCATTCTGGGTACAATGAACACAAAATTAATTTTAAGTTTCAAGAATGTCAAGAATATCACTGTACCCTCGAATAGAACCTCTTATTTGTAGAATGGATGAGTGGGTGTAATGGGCTTACTATCCAAATAATTGATCACTCGAGACTTGATAACATAGAACACACCTCAACCAATGAGCCACATGAGTGTTTTATTCGTAGATGAGATTACTTATAAAAAGATAAAAAGAAAAAAAAGACAAAACGATAAAATAATAAATTGAAAAATGAAAACTGGAAACCAAAAAATTATAAAATTAAAGAAAATGAGAAATATTTATTAATCTTGCTTGTTATTAGAATGGGGGGTATCCCCCATAAATAAACAATTGAGCATGGCAAGGATTAATAGTTGAAAGATCAGGATCCTTACATGTTGGAAATATTGAAACTTGGTCATACTTACCCCATTGGGGTTCACACACCTGATTATAGTAAGCATAGTGGGGCAATTTATAAGATGTGGTTCCTGGGTAAAGAGTTGACCCACTATGATACTTGGGACCATAAGATGGTATGCAAGGATTGTGATGTTGCTCTCCATGACTATATTCATTAGGCCATATGGTTGTTGGAGTGTTAATTGGTGGCCCTGATGAAGTGACATGAGGCGTTGGGTTTGAAGAGAAGAATGCACCACAGTGTAGGACTTGTGCTGAGTTGGAGAATGCAGTGGCCTTGGAACTATGATGTCCCTTCCTACGGTCATGTCTAAAGAAGGGATGACTCTGATGTTGATGAGGTTTTTCATTGCTATTGGAAATAGCAACACAAGTAGCATTCGTGGGTGGTTGCTATGGTGCAGACACTTCAAGAATAGTTGGTGGCAATGTAGAAGGAGGGAGAGGATGAGAATGTTGAAATTTAGGAGAAGTGTAAGCTACATAAGGTGATGGTTGTGTTGAGGACATGGGCTGATAGTACTGAGGAGAATCATAATGCAGTGAGATAGAATATGTTGACCCAATTGGAAAAATAGGATGTTGAACTAGGTAAGCATTTAGATTCAGATGATACGAAGGGTGTCTCTAGTTTAGGGATGGCTTCCCCATGACTGGGATTGTTGCCACTGTGATCAAACACAGTATCTCTATATGAACTCTGAGTGTAACGTGCTTCCCTAATGCTCATATAAATGTAACAATATTGGGCATTGGCCCTTGGGGGTGATCATATAGGCAAATTTTGCATTCATACATATGATTGGTAGTTGAGCTCTTAGTTTTCTCATCCCTTCTTTCTGATTATCTCATGATATTTTGTCTTGCTTCTCGGGTTGTCAAAACATTATCTCCAATATTATTGATATATTACCCACACATTTTATGCATCCATTCCAGCATCTTATTGATCTTTGCCTTGATTTCTTCTAATGATTGTTGTGCTGGAAAAGATGGTTCTTCCTCCTTGAGATAAGTTGATTTCTCCTTTTTGTGATTATGGACCTCTGTTAAGTTGAGACTTTGGACCTGTTGATGTTTTTCAACACTCTCCCATCTAGCCATTTCTCCTTCTTCTTTTGCTACCCACTTAATAAGCTCTTGGAATTGATGGGTTTGTAGTTGGTATAGTTGACCTTGGACATACATCCTTAGGTTCTCTCTTGTTTCATCATGAAGACCATCAATGATATGGTACATTAGCCTTTCCTGGAAGAACTCATGGCCTGGAAAGTTGTTTAACAGTGCATAATATCTTTTGAAGGCCATGTCCAAGGGACCATGTTGTGCTTTTTTCCACTCTTGGATTTATTTCCTCAAGGTTGACACTCTTGCGTAAGTTTGATGTCTTTCATTAAAGAGTTCTACCATTGTTGGCCAATGTCGTATTGAATTTGGTTTTAACGATCTATACCATACTTTTTCTTGTTCAATGAGTGTCATAGGAAAGAGCTTGATTTTTTGCTAACCATTATCAATGTTGTTCCATGCACAGGCATCGTAGAAGGCTTGTAAATGTTGTTGCGGATCTAATTCATAGCCTCCAGAGAAATTGAAGAAGTTGTTTAAATCGAGCCTAGGCAGGTGACTCTCTTTACGATGCCTTTGAGAGATTCAAACAACCTCTTGTATTTGTGTTAGGCTTGTAGTGGCCAGTAGGGGTTCATCATCATCTAGTAAGTTATGCTTTCATGTATTGGGATGATGCTACCTTTGTTTATGTTTATAAAAAACCCCCACCTCAGATTGCGTACTCCAATCTTCATTGTCATATAATTCTTTGGTTCTCTAATGAATTGCCTCACTAGATATGGTATTATCATAGTCTTGTAGGAGAGGCATGGTTGTGAAATTGTGTGTGAATTTGTATGTGACTTTTTGCAATTATTTCTTTCTAAAAGATATATCATTAATTCCTATACAGTGACCTTGTATGATATAACTAATCTAGAGAACTAGCACTGTCCTCAGCAATGGTGTCAATGATGAGTGATGAGGTACCCTAACACTCAACCATACGAATACGAGCGTTTCACGCATGATCTGGTCAAACTCTGTAGATAGACTAGTTGTGGCTTCTAGATAGTTACTCATAGATCACAGTTTGCTGTCTTCCCACTTGGACTAGTATTAGCTTTGTCACGTATGGTTTAGTCCAGAGTGAGGTGTATGATGTGTTCCTATACTAATGCTACTCCTGGGGCTAATGGAAAATAATATCAACTAAACTAGGAGAGAGACAGTGAGAGAGAATCTAAACAAGCCTAAGTGCAATGAGCATCCATTCCTTAATCATCTATACACATCTTGCACCTTGTGCATGACTACCATTGGGATTCTAAGCGCATGGCCTAGGTATGCTACTGGGTTACCAAGTAGTCACACTTAAATGCTCGTGATTAAGTCATACTCATTCCATGTTACCAGGAGATAAGGATAGAGAGATATTAACTAAGAAAGAAGTAAGTAACAATAAAAATTAAATAATTAAGCTAAGTGGGTGTTGCAATGATGAAGTAATCTTTATCTTTATTGTCGATCATGTGCATGTCCCAGTATGTCACACTCAAATAAGGATGTTGTACAATTACAATCATCACACTGCGGGCATGCACTAGGAGAGAAAGGTTGAGAGGAAAAAATTGATGTACTAAAAACTATTGAAGACTTAAACTTTCAAAAAACTCGTACTAAATTTTCCTACCTCTTATTTATAGATGAGGAGGTAGGCTGCAATATCGCGTACGTGATATCGCGTCTAGGTTGTGATATCATGTACGTGATATTGTGTACGCAATATCATGGGTGCGATATCGTAGCCAACAAATTCATGACTCATTAGACATGATGGGGCAACATCCCTTAAGATGTTCATACTGATAGACATCACACCCACAATCATGATTTGATTCACTATCCACCTCTTCTTCTATTGTAGTAATCTTTTCCTTACCTTTGTGATAGGCATGTTCATCTTCCTTAAGCCATATACACTAACAATCGCTACATTGTTCTTTGGACTCTTCAAAAATTTTGAGGATAACTTGAAATTTGCTATCCATGGAGTTCCATAACTGATCAACCTTGGCCATAAGTTTAGATTGAATCGAACCTCCCTCTTGTGAATTGAAGGATCACAATTGTACTCTTCTACATTTTTTCTTTTTCTTAGTTTGCTCTCCTCTTTAGCTACCTTCTCTATTAATCTTTGTGTCTGATGGGCACATAGTTATAACAGTCACCCTTGGGCATAGATACCAAGGGTTCTTCTTATTTATGATTGAAGCCCATCTACAATGTGGCAGAGTTGATCTCATAGAAAATAACCATGGCCAAGACATTTGTGCATCAAGGAATATTATTAGCCAATGGTGGCATCCAAGGGTTCAAGTGTTTCTTGTTTCCATCTTTTGATTCTCCTTCTTTGGTTGGACACTCTAGAGTACATTTGATATTTATCATTAAACAACTCAATCATGATACTCCATCGTCTGATAGATTCTGGCTCTAAGGATCAATACCATTTCTCTACTAGTTTGATGAGTGTCTTGGGGAATAACTTAAGTTTCTACCGCTCATTCTCTATGTTCTACAAGGCACATGCATCTTGAAAAGCTTGAAGATGGCTCTATGGATTAGAGTTATATTCTCTTTCAAATCGAGGAATATTGTTCATGTCTAACCTTTTGATCCAACTATCCTTCATATGCCTTGTTGAAATTCATACTATGTCTACGATATTAAGCATACTTTGAGTAGCAAGTAGAGACTCATCAAGACCTTGATCATGGTGCCTATGATGCCCTTGACTACCTCTTCATTCATGATAATGTGCCTCTCTTGAATGTCTACACCCTTGATCTTGCCTTTCCCTATAGTCCCTTTGGTCATTTTGGTATCATTGGTCATTTTGTTCATTTCGATCACCTTCATCATGGTCTTGCCTTCTACGGTCACATTCAGAGCTAGAAGAAGAAGAAGATGACAAAGGAGAAGAGCAAGGAGAACTAGCACCATCATGGTGCCTGCTATCATCTCTTTAGTGATTGAAACCATGACTTTGATCTTGCTTTTTGTTTGCATCCTTGTCTTGACTTGCCTCTTTGGATCCTTCTTTCTTATTGGATCCCTTATTACCAGAACCAAGATTGTGAATTGTGGATTGCAAGTTCTAGTTTTGACCTCCATCACTGAGGTCAAAGATAGAAGTTTCATTGAATGGAAAATCCCTAAAGAAGGATTCCCCACTAGCTTGTTAGTACAACAGGAATGGAGAATCGTTAAGTTATTTTCCCTTCAAGAACTCATAGTGCTATTTTAGTTGTTAATCCTATAGATGTGCTTCAATGGGATTATAATCCCTGGTATTAGTATCTTCCACAATATACTCCCCATGGTAGTCTTGGAGACCACATCATGAAAGAATTTGGTAAAGCATTGTAGGAATAGCTTGATCGGGTGGCAACACAATGTTGCCTTCCATGTCACGCCACCACAACTATTCATCCTAGTGTAGGATGAAGGTGAAGTTCAGTACATACTCATTAGGATGAGTATATATAATTCAATATTGTTGAGGCACTAGCTAATAAGCTTTATCAATCTTGGGTGGAGAATTGCTCCTATGAGAAGAAGACATTTTTGGTTAGCGAAATAAAAATCATGGTGTGCTTCTAAATATTTGTTGTAGTACTTGTAAGATAAGATATGACTCTAAGGTTCATTCCAATGATTTAAATATTTTTCATTAGGTCCTAGATAACACACGAAACAACAAAAAGATCCCTGGCAATGGTGTCAATGATGAGTAGCAAGGTACTCCTACGCCTAACCATATGAATCATTAAGGTGTTATGCATGATTTGGTCGAATTCCATGGGCCTATAGTTATCTAGTACACAAGTTTCTCTAGGAAGAGAAATAAGCATTGGGAATGTTTGTTGTCTTCCCAACTACACTTGTGAGGCTCAAGGGTATGGTTTAAGTGTAATTGAGGTATATGATTTTTTATCGTGTTATGTTTTATAGATGTGATCGCCTACAACAAAGATGAAAAGTGAAGTAATTTAAAATCTAATTCATTTACTACCTATCTAGCCCAACACAAGTAATCGTCCCACTTTCCTATACACATCCTAAACACATATAGTGATGCTAGGCTACCAAACATTAAGCATTGTTGGGTTATCATGCACTATATGTATGCTCAAAGTGGTCATGCTCATGTTCATTAACAAATATAAATCAATTACTTAATTCACATGCATTAAATAAAAGAGCATAAAAGTAAAGTGCATTAAAGAAAATATTAATCTATTGTTAGTGTTGCAAGGATTGTCAAAAGAGTTTGTTTTATTCCCATCATACTGCTACACTTAGGTACATCAGTGCTCAAACAAAAAAGTGTACACACTTAGACTCCTATGGGCACTTAGAAAATATTCTAACTCTAAGGAAAATAAACGACAAGAGCTCCTATGGGAACTTAGAAAATATTCTAGCTTTGTGAAAAATAAATGGCAAGAGATTTGCTACTCTGACTAAAAACTAACTTCAAAACCATGAGAAAAATAGAGCCCAAGCATTATATTTATAGGCTAGAGTATATACCCCAACGTCAGATACCTAACATCACAGCTAGATCCTAATTTCATGCCCCAACATTGCATACCCAACGTCATGGAAATAGAAAAATAGTGATTCATCACTCAACCTCATAAATTTGACATGAATGTGGATTCTATGGATAGTAGCATACAATAATCTCCCTTAGATTTTGAAACAGTAGTAGAAGATGGAGTCTTTCAAATAATGTTCTATAAAGGTAAACATAAAGGTAAATATGTTATAAGTACAACCTCTTATTCTAGTGTGGCAAAAGGTAGTACATCATTACTTCTTCAAGGTTCTTGAATACCTAATTATTTTAGAAATTTTAAATTGCAACATCTTGATGCTCCATAGGGTTGACTGAAAAATCTCAATAGATGCATCCCTTCAAATTTATCTCAAAACTATTTTCGATTATAGTAATTAGGGTTGGAAATTACTAAGTTATTTTGAATCAATATTCTAAGCATAATCCTTCTACATAATTTTTATCGTTAAATTTTTTTGTGCAATTTTAGAGGGTTGACCAACTCTCTTCACTCATATCATGCATATTTGACCATTGAGATATACCTGGATATTATTTTATTCAAGAGGTTAAGGTTTAAGATTTTAATCTTCCAATGGGTAGTTCTTGCATAACACCTCATTTTATTTTATTTTACTTAAATCATTTTGAGGAAAGATGAGGTACTATCATTATACTTCATGAAAAGTGCAATAGCTAAGTAATTGAGACTAATGCAAATCCCTTTCATCTGTGGTCTTGTCCAATGGAGGTGTCCATGACTCATTCGAGGAAAAGTTCTAAGGATTCATCTTAGGATGTGTCTAGGATAAGTTCCAAGGACTCATCTATGGACTTTTCCAATGGATTAATTTGTAGATGAGTTCAATGATGCATTTAAGGATGAGTGTTAATGATGCATCTAGGACTCATTTGAGGATGTGGTGTCAAAGACTCTTCGCTATGAACTAGTCCTAAACAAGTCCATAAGCGGATGTCCATGAATAAGTCCTAGATGTGTCCACAACCTTCATTCCAAGATGTGGTCTTAGTCCCTTAGGATCAAATCCATAAGGATCTAGGATGGTATGGTTGGGCCTAGTTCAATCAATGTATATAAGGGAAGGTACGTGCATGTTATACCATCACGTAATCCATGGGGATCATTAGGCCAACACTTCATTCTCAAGGATTAGTAACCAAAAACTTGGTCTTGGGAAAACCCATTCAGGGAAGAAAGCCTCAGATGCTTTCAAGTTTATTCCATGGACATGTCCTCAAGGATGTGTTTGTGAACCCAACGCATGCATGATTGTCCCTATATATGTTGATTGGGCTAGGTCCAACCATACTATCTTGAATCCTTATGGGTTTGGTCCAAAGGGATTAGGAATGTTTCTATTGAAGTGTTCCAAGGACACATCTATAGGAATGGTCTCAATCACACATCTTACTCTACCATTAAATTTTGATAACACATCCATGACTTATCTTTGGACTTGTTCAATGGACTTGTCTTGGACACATCTTAGGATGAGTTCCCTAAGAACGTATCCATGACTTGTATGAGGATACATCCATGGACTTGTACACAAACAAGTATAGGATGCATTTGATGACCCATCCATGGATGCTATTTGACAACATGCAATACCCTTTGAAAACATGTCTTAAAATACTATTACCTAGGGTGTCTTCCATATGGATATGGAAACTTGGGAATAGTTTTAGCTAGTATGGACAATGTGGTGCTTAACATTTAAGCATGAGATTAATTTAAATTTAAAATAATCTTCATATTACTAATTAATTCAAGAAAGTCATGGTTGAATTTCTTTAGTTTTCTATAGATGATATAAAAAGATAGATCTATTAATGAATACAACATTAGCAAACTTAAGCATTATGACTTTGTTATGAGTAATGTACAAAGTAAACATCTTCTAAATATGAGAAAATTGAAAATAAAGTGGGACACAACATAAATAGATTCGTATAGTGATAAACTTTTGTACTATGTAGTAAATAAAATATATTTAAGTAGTATATAATAGAATAATAATATAATAGAAAAAATATCATTTCTCATCAAAGTTTTATAATAGCCAATAATACTTCACACAAACAACCTTTAAAACCACACACACTAATAATAAAGTAAAGGACAAATCAAATAACTAGCACTTAGCTTTGAATAGAGCTTTGGATGTTAACTACAAGATGAACTACTACTTCCATAGGTTGCTTGTGTGTATCTCCAACTAATGAACTTCCTCCAATAAATCCTTACATTGGGATTGTTGGAATACTAATAAGACCTTAAAAAACTCCTTATTGAAATAAAATTTATAATTTATACTTTTCTCCTCAACTTGAAGGAACCAAAATTAGTCAATATAATCTAGAAAAGGAAAAAGGGTATGAGGAGAGAAGACTTTAGGCTTTTGAGGGTAAGGTAACAACTTTAAGCTGCATACATTATCCCATTTGGGCATAGAAATTGAGCAAGGTAAAGGGATAAAAATAGAAAATTTAGACTTAGTTAGCTTTTAGGTATCAAAGCTCTCCTAATGTTGCATCATATTTCTCACTAATCCCATAGATCCCACTGATCTGCTTCTAATGTCCTCCCTTGATCTTTCAATTTCTTCCAATAGATCTTTATCCACTTTTAGTTTTTCTTTTAATCCTCTTTTCTTTACTTGTAGCTAGGTTCCTCCAAATTATTTTATTCTCCTAAGTGCTTAGGATTCTTCATCTCCTCAACTTTTGGTGCTATAACAAAACATATGAATATTAGCAATGCTTTCTTAAAGGGGAAATTGATATATCATATTAATAGTAGGCAATCAAAAGTTTCTCTCATGACATAATGATCCATTGAAAATGATGAAATATTAATAACTAACACACATTTATATCATTAAAAAAAATCTCAAACTCTTTTACACTAGTAATAATTTCCATGTTACAAAGCATTCAAAAGTTAAACAATACACATTTTTCAATATATGTATAAAATAGAAATATTCATAAAATAAAATAAAAAATTTAAAAAAAGGTAGGAAAAGTACAAGTGATAGGTAGAAAGGCCACGCCATGAAATCTAGATTCATAATTGATGTCACCAAGAATGCAACATTGACATCAAGCTCCATTGTAAGCACATCACTTTGGTTGGCTCCACCATCGCCACTACTGATGTAGGGTAGTAGTGGCTCCACCAAACCCTTACTATCCTACATCACTTCTGAAAATCCTTCTTCAATAGTTATCTACACAATGTATCATTCTTACCTTTAAAAAAGCCCTACTTATTAGGTTTCATGAAAGGAGGCCTTCCTATTGCACTAAGGTTCCCCTTGGATTTAACTAGGAACTAATGACCTATGCTTACCATGTTGCTAGAAAAGTTACATTCTCTTCAAAGTAGAAAATAGTGAGTTAAGTACTATTTTTCATTACCTATTTAAAAATAATAATATCCTACTCAAAGTCTAGGGCCTACATCTTTTTCTTACATAACCATTTAAATGACTTGATGTTAACATTTTCAGACATCTCAATAGCTAGCACAACTATGTGGCTTTCAAAGGTAATGAATCTGATGCATGTTCATTGAGGAACATGTTCATAGCTACTGATGTGTATACTTTCTTTTCAGGATCCTTGTTAGATGCAAAAACAAAAAATAAATTTTTAAACAATAGAACCTATTATGTTTCCTGGGAGTTATTCCAAATAAGGATGTTACATTCCTACACAAAAGTTTGTAATGAATACAATTACTATTTTACTACAAGGTAGAGTATGATTTGTTCCAAATAATTACATATAATACTATTGAAAACAATATGTTCAGTTTCATCAATTCCTAATGTAGATTTTCTTAACAATTTTCTAAATCAGTGAATCATTATGAAATTGGAACTCAGTCAAAGCTTAACTTTTAGGTTAGCTTAACATTGCCAACAATGCTAAAATTCAAAAGAACCATTGAAGAGAAATGTAAAAACAAAAAAATAAAGAAGTTTATGATATCAAGAAAGAAGAAGAGTAGAATGTATGTGAGAGATGAATAAGACTTCTCTTAGTTTTGTAGGACAACTATAACAATAATAGTGTAAGACTCTGTAAGTATCTTCAATGCCAACAATGAGTATAACACTAGGCTCCACACAACATTAGCTTTCTCATTGTTATTAGCTATGATTTTTCATAATGTTATGCATACACATCCTCTACATTTCCTATTGCTATGACATGGCCTTATGTATGTGATCGCCACTCTAATTCTTGATTTTTGCAATGCCCACCACCCATGCATGTTGTTGCCAGTGCCTAAATGTCACCAAATCTCCTTGCGTGTTGCTATGTATATTAGTGAAAAGAAAGGATCTTAGTTGCTGCAACATCCATGGATCAAACAAGTTGACTTGAATAAAGGAGGGATTACCATAATTGAAATCTCAATAAAAGTATGTTCTAATCATTACCTTAATAGATGGAAATTTGAGTAGAAACTTCCAATTATATCTTGCAATTATCATTAGCATGACAAGTTGCCCAACGCTTTGAATGTGGACTTATATTATGAACTTATTTGAAGTTAATACTTAATTAATTATCTTGTGTAATAAAATACAAACATATCTTCTAATTATTAAGATTAAAACTTAGAGTATTTATTAATCTAAAAAAGGGTATAAGTAACTCTATGTTATTTAATAATATTGATAGTAATAATAACTAAATAATAATAAATAATTAAAGGTCTAGGAAAAAGCATCTTAAACCTACCTCATTAGCAGCCAAGTGAAGAATAATGAAAACATGAGCATAGGATCTTATACAAAACATATTTTTCATGGTCCCATACTAAGAATGGGAATGTTGAAATCAATATATATGAACTGGAATCATTTGAAGACCCATTTGTAGATGCCTCTACAACTTATCCATGAGAACTCATCTTTAGAAATGTTGTAAGATGAGTTCTAGATGCATCCATGGAAAGTAATCCTTGAAAAAGTTTAAGATGCAATTATAGATTGATCCTCAAACCAATGTCCTTTTTTCTTTTTATCCCTATTTGTCTCTAGACCTTCTTTATTTTCATTGGTTTATGTGGTCAATGTTGCTTAGCATTTGTTAGTTTTTGATTAAGTATCTTAGTAGAATAAGTGATTTTCAAATGATAGCATGACAAGAGATTAAGGGATATCTTGTGAAGAAACTTTTCTATTTTTGAATGAGAGCTTTAGTATTGATATACTAGTGATGAGTCATGCGAAGGGCTGCGTTGATGCATCCCCGTGACCGCATGGGTTGATGCATCGACATAGTGTCTATCTCTACTTATATAAATGCACCTACCCACCACATTTAGGGCATCATTGAGTCAATAGAGTAGCTAGGTTCTTGTAGCTTTTTTTCATAAGAGTTAGAATATTTTCTAAGTGCCTGTAGTAGTACTTCAAGGATTGTACAGATCCTTATTCAAGTATCAATGTACCTAAACACTTTGGTGTGCAGAAAATAAAAATGAGATTCTTGGAACTCCTTATAGCACTTAAAGAATATATTAATATTTACTTCCATGCACTTTATTATTCATGCACTTTACATATGTATTTAGTTAATTAATTCATATGACTACCTTGAACATATCATTGATGCTTGGTAATCCCAGTAGTGTTATTGCTTGGTTCACCTAGTACCCTAACACTTGGTAACCCAGTAGTGTTCTTAATGAGTTTATGATTCACACGAAAGGTGGCTCTAGATACTTATGATAGGAAGTAGATTAAGGCATTAAATAGTTACTTAGATTAATTCATAATTAATTACTCCATTTGATACTTAGATTAAATTAGATAAAATATAAAAATTAATAAAAATCATGTGTCTTGGCTTACACTTAACCATACACTTGCACTTAAACAAGTGAAGCCAAGAAGAAAATGATAATGTCCTTAAGTCACTACCTTTGCTATTGTGCATTTAGACAACTAAAGTCTATATGATTCGTATGGTTGGATGTAGGGACTACCAACCACTCTCCATTGGCACCATTGTCAAGGACTTTAGTTAGCCAAGTGCACTACCTAGGATATATAGTGAAACCATTTAATGACATTGTAATGGATCCTAACATTAAATCATTAAGATAAAGAATAATAACAAACATACACTATTCTTTCATAATCACTAATATGGCTTCTTCTCACATGGAAGACTTTCCATCGCCATTCTTAAGTGAATTTAATCAAAGGCAAGAAGGCCAAAGACACCTATGCTCCAACAATTCAAAGTGTTCTATACTCATATGGATGCATACACTGTTAATTTCACCTTTATTTGGATGGAGGGACATGGAAGGCAATATCAGGTTACCTTCCAACTGATCTGTTCCAGCAATGCTATTAAAAAATATCATCAAGTTGGGCATTGCTAGACTCAATGTAGAGTACAAGGTCCATGACCATGATTATTAGGATTATCATCCCATAGAAGCACAACAAAAGAAAGAATAGCAAATGAAAGCTAGATATGAGGCCTCTAAAGGCAAAATGTTTCTTACCCACTTGTTTTTACAAACACATAAAGAATTCTTTTTGGGTGCTAATGAAACACATTTTTTCATTAGTTATGATGTCGATTATTTGACATCAGAGCCTTGATGTCAAGTATTCGACATTGAAGCCTAGATGCAATGTTAGGTATCCAATGTCAGGGGGTATATGCTAGCCTATAAAAATAGCACCGAGGCTTCCAATTTGGCATGAGTTTTTGATAGTATTTCAAGTATTTTTTCATAGTTTTGTTAATAGAGTAGCTGAATGCTTGTAGTTTTATTCTATAATCTTAGAGAATAGTCAGTGAGTGCCCATAGACTAGATCTGAGTTAGTTGTACAAAGTCTTATTCGATTGGCAATGTACCTGGATATATTATATGAATAGTAATAAGATCAAGATTGATTATTATTCATTGTAGCACTTTGACTTAGATTAGATTTACTTTCCACGTAATTTACTTTTTATGTACTTAGTTAATATTTACATTTTCATGCATGTTAATTAATTAGGCACATAAGTACAATCACTTCAAGCATGCATATGACTCTTGGTAATTCCAAAAATGCTTAACATTTGGTAACCTAGTAGTGTTATATGTGTTTAGGATGTGCACGGGAAGAGGGATCAAATCCTTATGTTAGGGTAGTTGATTATTAATTAGCAATTAGATTAGTTTAATTGATTATAAATTGAGTTTCAACCTATTATTAATCGTAGAACAATAAAACATAAAATAATAAAAATCATATGCCTCAATCTAGACTAAACCATACATGACAAAGCTACCACTAGTCTAAGTGAAAAGATAGTGAACTATGATTAAGGCATAGCAATCTATGTGTCACAACTAGTCCCATGCATGGAATTTGATCAAATTGTGCATGAATGCTCGTGATTCATATGGTTGGACTTCGGAATGCCTTGCCACTCATCATTGGTGCTATTGTCGGGGATGGTGCTAGTTATCTAAATTAGCTATATTATACACTATCATTGTAATGGTATTAATGATCTATCTATTAGAAAACATTAATATTTTAATTCACACACATTATCAGAAAAAACCATGTCTTCTTCACATAGGATCCATAATGCATCATATGATGAGAACACTCATATGAAAAATGATAAGATATATACTAAAGAAAATTGGAGTGAAAAACCTCAAGTAGGGGTTTCCTATGCTCATTTATATCCTTACTACACTCAAAGACTACATTCAACTAGTGTAGACAATCATAGAGGAGATGGAGTAAGTCCTAGATCGCGGAGGGCCTCAAGGCCTGGGACCTCCACTAAACCTAGACAAGATAAATCAAGGGATCATGAGGAGAACTATAGAAGCCATGGTGATTCTCCCATTTTCTCATCTTCCTCTTCCTCTTTAATGTCTAGTTCTAATGAAGATGAACGTGGGTATAGAGATAGAGCTCCACTATGGGGTCAAGATAAAGATAGAAATTGAACCCAAGGGAAAAATAAAAGAAATCACAATGAGCATAGAAAAGATCATCACAATTAAGTGAATAGAAATAGAAATTTTCATCACAACATGTCTAATGATGATAAATCCTTGTTGGCCACTAAGAGCTTGATGCAGATCATGGAGGTAGTTAAAATACCTTACAGGCATCACAGGGATAGTCACTTACCCATGCTTGATATAAACAATATCCCTAAATTTATGGAAGGCTATGATTCGGATCCACAACATCATATACAAGCCTTCCATGATGCCTATGTCTCATACAACATTGAAGGTGGGTGGCAAATGCTTAAGCTCTTTCCTAGCACACTGATTGATAAAGCCAAAGTGTGGTATAGATCACTGAAACCAAATTCAATCCAATGGTGGTCCAAAATGTTGGAACTCTTCAATGAAAAATACCAAACGTATGCAAGGTGTCCAACTTGAGGAGAAAAATCCAAGGATGGAGACAAGAACAACATGAACCCTTGGGCATAGCCTTAGATAGTTATTATTCTCTATTGAATAGATGCCTAGGCCATGATTTATTTGAGGAAAGGAAAATTTTCTACATCATCAATGGTTTTCATAATGAAACAAGGGAGACCCTTGGGATGTATGCCCCAAGTTAATTATACAAGCTACAAATCCATCAGATCTAAGAGTTGATCAAGGATGTGGCAAAAGAAAAAGGAGAGTTATGCAAATTGGAGAATGTAGAGGAAAATAACTGGGACCCAACTCTTTAAAAGAAAAGCATCCATATCTATGATAAGGAAAAAGAGGTAGCTATCATAGAGGAGAGAGTAGTGGAAAAAAAATTAAGTGATCACAACAAAAGGAGAAAAAAGAACCAAGAAACAACTAGGAACACTTATTTTCAAATAAGAAAAATGGCTAAAGAAAGTGAGGTTATAGACTCAACCATAGACAAAGATAATGGATGTGACATTTGCATATATGACCATCCGAAGGGCCATTTTCTGATCTTGTTGCATCTACATAAGAGCTAGGTAGGGGCATTAAATCCAAAGTTTGTATAAAAGTACATGCCTAAGAGATTTTCTCTTTCACATAGTAAATTTACATAGTTCCAAAACCAACCATACTATCTTGGGGGGACTTATTACCAACCTCAAAAGTAGCATCAACTATAGTGGCAACAACCATAGTTGTGGGGAAGGCCACCTCCAAACTAGACCTATCCTTCCTACCAATCAAACCCACATGGATATTATGATCAACACCCTATTTCACCAACTATTTTTACTTCTTGTACTTCAAATCACTACAACCACTCTTCCAAATATCATTATCCTACAACATCTTATATGAGATCACCACCTCACACCTATCACCCTACCTCATATCCTCAATATTCTCTTACGCACCTCCACCATATGTCACCTCCAATAACATAGGAAGGTTTAGCATCATAACATCAATGAGAGAATTCCACTTGTGTTGTGAACAAACATGTAAATGATAATGCTAGTAGATCTCAACCAAAGTCTCTAAAATGTCCCTTCTGGAGGAAAGGACGTAACCCAAAGCAAAACACTCATGGACCTACTACATCACTTGAACCAATACAAGGCCAATCTAATGCAAGAACCTTCCTTACAAAAATGATTTCTCCTAATCATATGCAAAAGCCAATGACCATCACCACTCCAACATAAGACATAAATGATAAACCTATCATTATGGAGAGACAGAAGAGTCCATGCATCGCCAATAATGATAAAGGATGTAGCTGTGTTAATTTTAAAATATTAACACAACCCCTACACTGGGCCACCATAAAGTTTAGGAGCATGTGTGTGAGAAAAAGCTAGTTTATGTAGTAGCCACTAAACTAGAAGGTACCCAGTGGCTTGAAAATGAGAATATAAAACTATCTCAAAGATGCATGGAAGTGACTGATTTGCTTATCAGTTTGAGAATTTTTTGATTCTTGATATGTTTTTCATTTCTTAATATTTTTCTTTTTTCTTGAGTCATTCTATTTATGTTTTATGAATGTATTTTATGTTTTTATTAATAAAAATGCCAAGTCATGATGCAGAAGTCAACACTATGTGTTGGGTTTTTTGTGTTATGCTATCAATATGATTGGGTAAGTAATTATGTAAAGTAGTGAGACCACCTCATCCATCCCTTTAGTTCTTTGCATAAAAGGTCTTTTTCTCGAAAACAATTTGGTTCTTCTTTTATGAAACTAAAATTAATCAATGATCATTGTTTTTCAAAGAAAGAGGGAATGACCAAGTGGGAATGGTAAGGGTGTGACCTCAAGGGTACTTTTTGGGTTTTCTTCTTGACTTCCTTTATGTGGCTTATGACTCCTCTTAGAATGTATCATCACTCCCTCATTGACCAATAGAAAGGAAGCTTTGTCTTTGCATGGTGTTGTTTCCATCCAAAATCGAAACAAAACAAAAGAAGAAGAAGAAGAAGAAGAAGAAGAAGAAAAAGACAAAAAAAAAAAACAAAAAAAAAAAAAAAAAAAAAAAAAATGGAAGTTCAAAGTATACCCCTTAAATGTAATAATGGGCTACAAACACTAGTTATGGATCTAAAAAGACATGTGACCCATGTCGAAAGGCATCCCTCTAACTAAGGCCCTTCCTTTCTTCTTCCCTTTTCTTCTCTTTTGGGGTGATGAAGTTCTTTAAGGTGGTTGTGGACTCATGGTGGTTGGCAGGATGGAACACATCAATGCAAGCTCACTATTCATGGTATAGACTTAGTGTAAACTTGGATAGATAGGTATGTTGATCATTTTAATCACACTTATCACAAGAACCTATTGTGGACGTGATTAAGTACCTTACATCCTGTTCTTTGCAATTTCTTTTCATCCCATTATTGACCTCACTGCTGCATGTGATTATGAGTCTTTTGGTTTTGTGTAGTATAGTGCAACATCCTAACCATGGTAGTTGTGTGTTGTTTGGAAGAAAGGCATGGTCTACATTTAACTTCGTGGGTGCCCATGGACATCTATAGAAGTGGTTATGTAAGGGCATTACAACAAGAGCCTACTTTGGGAAGGACCCACCTACACAACTTTTGTTGATCATGGCTNACAAGAGCCTACTTTGGGAAGGACCCACCTACACAACTTTTGTTGATCATGGCTTTGAACTAACCTTCACATCTTCCAAAACATCAATGACAGTTTCTATGAAGTTATGCATGATTTTGGGATTATTTCTCATATGTTTCATTAATTTTGTCTACTTTTCTATTTCCATATCCATTGATATTTCTTGGTCATCTTTTCAATTAGACCTTTGGTTTAAATTATTCAAAAACCTATGTGCTTCTAGAGTTGCACTTATTAGTCAGGGCGGCTAGGGATGGCTGCTTTAAAATTTTTGAAATTTTTCCAACATCCTATTTTTGAACATCATGGTAACTAATAGGATTTGATCAAAATAATGTTAACATATTGATGATTTTAGTTACCTCATAGCCTTGGGCATAGTATGCTATAATCACCTTATGCTTAAAAGAAAACTAAGGGATTCGAAAAGGGTTGATTATTAAGAAAACATTTACCAAAACTGATGTTGATCCTTTGGTGATTGCAAGTGATGCTAAAAGAAACACCTAATGAAGAAGGTCTTTTTCCATGCACAAAAACAAAGCCAAGAGAGGAACAAGGAAGGATATGCCCATGGACAAATCATAGCACATATAAGATAGTAGCTCAAGCATAACATGTTTGCTAAATTGATGGGATGATGAGAAGAAATTTCAGTCCATCCTTCAAGAATGTTTTGCATAACCAGAGAAGCATCAACATAACAATTAATGTTAAAAGTATACCATTGCTAGTGACAACAAGAAGAATCATCTTCAGCAGATTCTTGAAGACCTCTATAAATTTTTTAATCTTCAAAGTCTATCCAATATTTTTGTCATTTTGTAATTTTATATGTATCCACTCAAATAAAATTTTGTAATGTGGCACTCAAAGTCAATCAGTTGTTAGTGTCAGTTAATAATCCCAATATATTTTGTAAGCAACTTATTCCTCCTCTTCTACACTTGAGGATAAGTTTTCATTTAATTATGGAGGTACGATGAAATACATTTTTTAATCAGCTCTGACATTGAATATTCGATGTCAAAGCCTAGATGTGATGTCATGTATTCGATGTTAGGGGCTATATGCTAGCCTATAAATATAGCACCTAGGCTCCTAATTTGGCATGGGTTTTTGATAGTTTTTCATAATTTTATCAATAGAGTAGCTAAATTCTTGTAATTTTATTTCATAATGTTAGAGAATAGTTAGTGAGTGCCCACAAAGTGAATCTGAGTTAATTGTACGAAGTCTTATTCAATTGGCAATGTACCTAAACATATTCCATGAATGAAAATAAGATCGAGATTGATTCTTATTCATTACAGCACTTTGACTTAGATTAGATTTAATTTCCACACAAATTACTTTTCATGTACATAGTTAATATTTACATTTTTATGCATGTTAATTAATTAGGCACATAAGTGTGATCACTTCGAGCATGTGTATGACTCTTGGTAATCTCAACAACACTTAATGTTTGGTAACCCAGTAGTGTTATATGTGTTCAGGATGTGTATGGGAAGAGGGATCAAATACTTATGTTAGGATAGTTGATTATTAACTAGTAATTAGATTAGTTCAATTGATTATAAATTGATTTTCAACCTATTGTTAATCCTAGATAAAATAATAAAAATCATATGCCTCACTTTGGTGTAAACCATACATGACAAAGCTACCGGTAGTCCAATTGGGAAGATAGCAAACTATGATAAAGGCATAGCGATCTAGATGCCACAACTAGTCCCATCCATAAAATTTGACCGAATTGTGCATGAATGCTTGTGATTCATATGGTTGGGCATAGGGGTACCTCGCCACTCATCATTGAACTATGAAAAACTAATGCAAAATTTTAAAGCAGGCATCCCTAGCCCCCATGACTAATAAGCATAACGCCTGAAGCACACAGGTTTTTGAATAATTCAAACCAAAGGTCTAAGTTTCTAGCTAGATACATGAAGGATAGCCACATCAAACAACTAAATATGAATAATATCCCCAAGTTCAAGGAGGAATATAATTTAGATCCACAAAATTCCTACAAGTCTTTCATGACTCTTGTGTCTTGCAAAATGTAGAAAATGAATGCTAAAAGATGAAACTATTTCCATGAATGCTCATCAAAGAAGTAGAAAGTTTTTACTAGTCCTTGGAACTGGAATCTTTTTAGTGATGAAGTATGATGATAGAGCTATTCAATGACAAGTACCGGATGTATTCCAAAGTGTCCAATTTGAGGAGGCAAGTCTAGGGGTGGAAACAAGGCATTCATAAGTCCTTGGATATGGCTATGACTAGGTACTACTCTTTATTACACCAATGCATAGGCCATGGATACTCTCAATGGGATCAACTGCATCATTTCATAGATGGACTTAGAACTGAAACAAGGAAAACTCTTGGGGTTTATGCTCAAGGAAGACTTTCTAAGCTAAGGATCGATTAGATTCAAAGGATCATTGAGAAGTGGCCAATGAGGAAAGATAGATAAAAAATGGAAAAGTATAGAGAAATATAATAAGAACCCCTCCATTCATAAGAGGAGGATTTGTTTTCGTGAAAATGAAAAGGAGGCATCACTTGATGAAGTGGTGTAAAGAAAAACCTTGTCAATCCAAAAATATGTTATTGAAATATTGGCTAAGGTCGATAAAATGTGGGACTCTTTGGATGAAAGATTTTAAACTACTCTAAAGATTACAGAGGAAAGGAAATATTAAGGAGGTAGTAGTTATGAGCGAAGGAAGAAAAAGGGGGCTAATGTGAACATCATAAAGCTAAGGAAAAAAATGTAGCAGTAGAGGAGGTTGTAGATTCCAAGTCCAATGATGTTGGCTATGAAATATACCAATATGAACATCCCAAGGGATGTTTCCCTATTGTTTCATACTTATAAGAATCTTGGGTGTATGCATTAAATCCTAGACTAGCAAAATGGCAAGCACCCAGGAGGCTATCTTATCCACAAGGTAACTATCAGTAGTAGTTCCACCAATAAGCTTACTAACCAAGTGGAATGCCACCTCAACCTTAGAAATAATATCAGTAGTGGCAACACCCATAGTAATAAGGGATGCCACATACAAGGTAGAAATACCCTTATCGTCAACTTGATTCATATGGGTACTACATTTAATAACTTATTTCTCCATGTGACTCTTCCAGTCATGCTTCCTTTCCACATCACTACTATATACCTGAATACTATAGAGAACCTTCACCAAGGAGGGAATCCCCATGTTCTTGCTATCCTCCTCCATACTCTTCCACTCTTGCACCTTCATCTTCAACTGTTCTATAACCTACTCCATCCATGTAGGGTAAGATACCTGCCAATCCACAGCAAAGGATTACTATAAGGGCCATAAACTTAAGTGGTTTTGAATCTAAGCCTTAAAAAGGCCATTTTTAGGAACCAACTTTCCTACAAAGCCCTCAAAATCACCTATGGCTATTAACCCTACTTCTACCTTTGTTGAAATTGCTATTAATTAACCTTCTAACCAAAGTGCTCCCTAGTTGCACATTGTCATGTTAATCCATGTGGTCACAGATTGGATTAAGGCTAACCATTTTCCCAAGAAGTGATATGATCCTAGAAGTCCTCTTATCTATTTGTGGATTGCCAAAAATGAACCATGTAAGGCTCTTTTGGACTCATGTTTTGTAGTTAACTTAATTTTTCAAGAAATGTACAAAGCCTGGAACCTACCTCCCTTGAAAAAGAGCAACATCAAATTGGAGTTGGCAAACTAATCCATCATTGTTCTTTTAATATTGGTAGAATACATCATGACCACCATTTGTGGGTGGTCATATCTTGCAAAATTTTTGATAATCCATGTTGAGAACAATAAAAGGTATTTCCCTATCATCATGGGAAGACCATGGCTATGGGGATTAGAGATCTCTCCTTAGAAATTTCCAAGGATAATGAATTTGAAAACATTGAGAAGAATAGAGTTTCATGCATCATGTACAGTGACACAAGGTGCCACTACATGCAAAATCTATGGATAGCAGAGAACACATCACTTAAGTCATGCAGTCAGTGTGCAGATGTCATAGCAATTTAAAGGTGTTTATACATAGTAGCCATTAAAAAGGAGGGCACTCAATTTCTAACAACTAAAAAAGAGGCTAGATCAACAATATGCATGGCACCAGCTAAGAGCCTCACAAGTTATTATGTGGAAGGCATTGATCAATTGAAGCATATTCATCACCATCCCTCTAAGGAACAAAGTGAAGTCAATTGGAGAGAGTTGGAGATCCTTGAAACTTTCAAGGAGGAGTCCCTTGAGCTAAAAGCTCTACTGGTGGGAATGGAGTATGCCTTTCTAAACAATGGTAAGCTCGTAATTATCAATGCCACACTCCAAAAGAAAAGAAGAATTTGTTAGAAGTTATCATAGAATGGTCAACACCCTTTACCTGGTCATATCATGAGCTAACAAGAATTGATCCAAGGAAATGCAAGCATAGAATATATACAGAACTAAAGAGGAAATCACAAAGATGCTTGAATCCAAAGCTCAAGCAAATTAGCAAGGAGGAGATTGAAAACCCCCTCAAAGCTAGGTTCATTTATCCTATTATGAATAGTGAGTGGCTTAGCCCATTTGTTATTGTGCCAAAGAAAGGGGAAAAGTGAATGGTCTATAGAGACTTCAGGCTATTGAATATGGCCACTGCTAAAGGAACTTTCCATTGGCATTTGTAGACCAAGTATTAGACACTATTGCGAAGCATTATTACTTTACTTTTCTAGATGGTTATAGTAGCTATAACCAAATCCAAATTTTACCAGAGGACTAGGCCAAGACAACATTCACAAGCCCTTGGGGGACTTTTGAATACAAATAAATGCCCTTTGTCTTATGGAATTCTCTCACCACATTCCAATGATTGGTCCTTAGAATCTTCTAACAATAAATTAGTAGTAGGGTAGAAGTCTTCTTGGATGATTTCTCTACCTATGGGGCTACCTTTGAGCAAGCCTTAAACCACCTTAAGCAAGTGATTCAACAATGTGTAGAAAATAACTTAAGGCTTAACTAGCCAAAGAGCCATTTGATGATCCAAGAGGGCATTGTTTTGGAGTACCAAATATTGAACAAAGATATCAAGATATACCTAGAGGAAATAAGGATCATCTATGGAATAACCAAACAACCAGAAATTGTGAAGGATATGAGGTCATTCCTTGATAATAGTGGTTACTATAGGTGCTTCATCAAGAGCTTTTCAAATATCATCAAGCTGCTGGTGAAGCTTATAAAGAAAGATGCACCATTTGGCTAGACTAAGGAATATGATCATGCATTCCAACAACTCAAGCAAAAGCTCATAGAAACTCTAATTCTACAAGCACTAGACTAACCTAGACCATTCCATATAATGATAGGTGCATCAAACTATGCCTTGAAAGGTGTGCTTACATCGATGGATGATCAAAAACATCCATACTACATTCACTATGCAAGTAAAAGTATTTTAGATGCACAACTAAACTACACCATCACTAAAAAAGAGCTTATGATAGTCATGTATGCATTAGAGAAATTCAAGCACTGTGTGCTTGAATACAAAGGGCTTTTACACACAGACCATAGTGTCATCTAGTTCCTGATGAGCAAGTGAATAATGAGCTCCCATGTCATAAAGTGACTAGTGATTCTTTGAAAGTTTGACCTAACAATGGTGGATCACAAGGGAACTAAGAATGTGATGGCTAATCACATGTCTCGATTAAGATGGTGAGCAAGAAGGAGAAGAGCCCACTCTCCAATTAGTTTCCTGATGAACTTCTCTTTATTGGTGTTTTTAATGAGCAAGATCCCAAAGAAATGAACTAGTATAATAACATCCTTTCCTATCTACTCACATAGGAGATGCCACATGAGTGGGACCATAAGAAGAAACAACAAATTTTTCACTAAGCCAAACACTTTATGAAAATCAATGATAACAACTATAAGGTTTGTATGGATGACCTAGTACAATGGTGTGTCCTTGATGTAGATCAACTTTGAGTTCTCTAGGATGCACATGAAGGCCCTTATGGGGGCCATTATGCTAGGAGGTGAATGACAATTAAGATTCTCATGTCAAGATATTATTGACCTATGATCTTTAGGGATGCTCATCACTTCTTATGCTCTTATGAATATTGCCAACATGATGAAAGACTACATGCATGGAAGGGCCTTAAAAATGGATCCAATTACTGAAGGCTTTTGACCTTTGGGGGATTAACTTCATGGGGCCCGTCACCCCTATGTTAAATGGAAAGGACTACATTATCATGGTTGTTGACTACTACACTAAATGGGTTGAAGTTGATGCCATCACTAACTACTCATCATCTACGATATCCCTATTTGTACAACAAAATGTTGTGAATAGGTTTGGTATGCCATAGGCACTACTTTTAGATAATGAAACACATTTGACTAGTGTCACTTTCCAAAAACTCATGCACCATTTCGAAGTTGAACATAAACTAACAACTTCATAACACCCCTAAGCCAATGGTTAAGTTGAGGTTACCAACAGGGAAATTACCAAAATACTAACTCGTACTATTAGTAAATATAGAAAGGACTAGAGCCACAAACTCAACAATTCCATTTGGGCTTATTGTTCAACATGGAAACTTATTGTGTACTCTCCCTATGAGTTGGTGTGTGGAAAATTGCCAATCCTTTCCATCCAAGCTGAACTTCATACACTTTCAATTGCTTGTGACCTTGACTTGGACCTGAGCTTTAAATCTCAATATGCTAGATGAGAATAGATTAGTGGCCTTGTCATAAAATGAAGTGCACAAGGTACATAGTAAACAATGCCATAACCTCAAGATTAAGAAGGAAAAGTTTCAACCAACAGATAAGGTGCTGTACTAGAAACCCATGCATGTGCCTCAATGAACAAAATTTCAAACATTATGGAAGGACCCTTACATTATCTACAAAACCTTTTCATCTAGGGCCATGATGATCTACCACCTTGATAATTGAAGTAAAAGACTTTTGATCAACACCCAGTAACTAAAGCCTTTTCCTAAACCTAACATAACCAGTGGAAATAAAGCCTCAATTGATGGACATGCATGCTCAGACTTTCATATCTTCCCCTTCTAGCTTAGTTGTGGGGGAGATGGCCATCCATGATGATGTATATAAGTGACTCAGCTTTTAGTTTTTTGTTTTACATAATTTTTCATAATTTTTTTATTTTCTTAAATATTTTACAATTTTTTCTACATTTTTCTTTATTTAAACCTTTATTACATTTTTTCCTTTTTCTTTATTACCATCAAGACTTTGGTGCTAACTATAGCTACTGATTGATGGTGGTTTATAACTTCATTATTTACTTGATTACAAATGATTGAATTTCATCTTAGAATGTTGATGTTAATTAATGAATCATTGATTCTTTTCATGATATTAGGTAATGAGTCCATGTCATCCACCACTCCACACACTCTATGGTGTCTCCTCATTTTGGAAATATGAGGTCCCTTCTTAATAACAACTTATAATGAGTTGATTAACTTGGTACTTTTCAAAATTGGGATGAATTTAGTGGATGAACAAGATGTGGGTTCAAGGGGATTTTTCACTTGTGTACCTACCTACCATTTGAGGTTATGTGAATATTTCCATGGATTCCTCACCATTCCTAGATTGAACAATAAACAAGAAGTAATGTCTTTGAAGGGTATGGTTCTCATTAGAAAAAAACAATGGGAATTCAAAGCACACCCCTTAGAAGTAATAAGAGACTACAAGCACTAGTTATGGGGCATGAAAGACATGTTACCCATGCTTGAAGGCACCCCTCTAACTAAGGCCTTTTTCATTTTCTACTTCTATTTTCTTCTTTCTTTGGAATGATGAGTGATTTGTGGGGATGCTCTTGTACCTTGGATGGTGTAATGGTGTAATGTATCAATGCAAAGTTACTAGAAGTGGATGGTCTTGATTTAGACTAACGAAGAAAGTTCTTAGGTCATATTAATCACAACCTCCATAAGGGACTTCATTTAACCAGAATGCAAGACTCCATTCCATACTCACTCTTGTCCACCTATTCTTTCCATCTACCGTCTCACTACCTCTTCTTATGATTGTATCGATTGATCCATTTTGGGATGGTCTTCATTTTTTGATGGTTTCTTTGGTGGTTCAATTTTTAACAATCTACGATCATTAATCATCCTTGGGGTCCATGGGCTCCTTGGTTTGAGGGCATGCAAGGGTAGTAAGAGCATGAGCCTACTATGGGAAGGACCCACTTGCATACTTCTTAGTTGGGATGGTTAAGTTCCTTACCCCTTAATCATTTTGCTTTCAAAACCTATGTTTTCCATTGCGATGCATCCATTTATTGCTTTCCTTGGCACTTACATCTCCTACTTAATCCCCATTCACAATGTATTTCTATTCCTCTTCAAGAATTTCTCATTATTTTTGGCTTTTCTAGCTTCATCTCGACTTTAATTTTATGAAAAAAAAAACATATTGTTCTTCCTTTTTAATGTGAATTTTTGTTTGTTTTTTGGCGGCATCAATGTACCTTGATGCATTGACCCATCGTCATTGATGTAATACAAAAATCATATAAATAATGATGTGAGTTAGGCAAATTTTCACATTTTTTTCCAAATGCCAAGGGAGGTTTTGTATTTTTAGAGCCCATAGCCTTCATGAGCCCATAAATTGTTAAGTAATTATCCAAATCAACTCATTTTTCAACGCTACAACTACTGGAGGTGAGCTTTACATTGTGGGGATCATAAACCTATGGTTTTTGATGGAAAAATTTTCAAAATTTTTCTAACACCCAAACAATTTAACTAATAAAATAATATTAAATATTAAATATCACTAATTCACCTAAGTTAAACCTCACCAACAATCTCAGACATCCATTACAATAAAATAATATTAAAATAATTAATCTACCATGATCAAACATTAGCCTAAGTGTAACTAGCCAAATGGAACGAGGTATCAAAGTGTTATAAGTTACACATAAAATGCTAATTTTTTGCTATGAAATAAGGAGTAGAAACATTAACATGTCATGGGACCTCTTCGCATGAAGCCTGAAGTTGAATTTGTTAATTAGATTTCTACTATGAAAATAAGCTAGTCTAGGTGAGAAAAGGTGCTAGGGCTTGAACTAAACCTAGAATTCACCTTGACCAAGGCCTACCTAAGATAAATTCATTCTAAGGAGATCCATGTTATAGTCCTCCAAGAACTTAACTTTGGCCCCTTCTTTAGTTTCGCACTATAAGAGGTGAAAACACAACTATAAGGATCTCCCATGTGGCCTATCATCAATTCTAATAGGGAGTGGTACATGGGAGAGACTTACCTTTTCTAAAATAACCAATAGGTAAACATCATAATCAAGATTAATGAAATCAACAGGATCTATTTGATTGAGGCCATTGTAGAGGTGCTCAGGTTGGTTGATAGTATGGCAACTTTGGTAGAGATATCCATGTAGGCAAACCCTAATGTTAAAAAGAAATGGATCCAACAGTGCTATGGAGTGGACCGTGAGGAGTACAATGCTATGGGGTGGACTGTAAGAAGTATAGTGCACTCACCAAGGAAGAGAGGAACTCCTTCAATATTTTGGCCTATCATCCAAATCCAATGATGAGGCCAAGTAAGATCACTACCTACTCTAACTGTGTGTGTACCACTCTAAGCAAAAAATTTCTAGTTAACCTTCCCAAGTTCATCTTCCTAGAGATGGAGAAATGATTCAAATAGAATGAGCATGGAAGGAAGACACTTCCCTTTCCTTGCATAATTAGAAGAATTTGCAAAAGGGTAGGGATATCTTGTTACACTAATGACATGGTTCATCATGCTCATGTTACCTCGTGGTAAGAGATGATGAAAGAAAAGGCATCCATAAATTTTCTTGAAGAGGAGTGGCTACCACCACCACCACCTACTTAAGAAATAATGTCAAAGGTTCATGCAACAATCAAGCCTATGAAGAAGCTTTGTGAGAAACTCCTGCAGTAGCAATAGGTAGGACCAAGTGTTGGAGAGCCCTTAGTCTACTGAACAATGTTGAGTCACCTCAGCAAAGTCAAATGCACCATTAACTAGCTAGAAGAAACTGTGTAACTATTTTCAGCACAAAGAATGTAGGCATCCACAAGATCAAATCCAAGTACCTAAGAAGTGATGATGTCCATGCTTGGATAGCAATAATTCATAGAGATCTCTGGGATTGTTTCCACTTTCTTACTACACTTGGAAGAGGTTGATGGGATTACTACCTTGGTGATGCACCATCATGGATAGGAAACAGTGGTAGAGATGATGGCCAATTGAGTTGTAGAAGCCTTGAATGCTTCTACAACCATCGTGCCAGACATTGCTACACTTAGAAACATGTAGGCATCTAAAAGAGTAGGTAGCAGGTTGCTAAGTGTATCCCAACATGAGGAGGTATTGGACTAAGTGGTAGGAACTAAGCAATATCTGCTAGAGATCTTTGATCTTCTAGAAAACATCATTGCTACCCAGTTAGAGTTGCTAGAAACTAAGGGCAAGCTCATCATTACAATCATCCAACTTGAGGTAGCCACAATTGAAAATCATTGGTTGGCTATAGAAGTTGTGGAATTAAGAGGCCTCTTGGTGTATCTTGCCATTCTTAGTTAAGAAATTATATGAGATGAAGCTTTCTTACAACTTTAAAAAAAATTTAAAGAGGATAATAATGAGAAGTAGATGGTGATCTTTAATACATCCTTATTGGAGGTGCTAGCCTTCAACACCGAAAAGGACTTGTTGCAAGTTTGCAAGGAGAACTTAACTCTAACGAAGAACATTCATCACCTACATAATGTTGAAGCATAAAAGAACCATATGGTTAAATTCATGCAAAAATAATAGGATAAGCTTACTTAGGTAAACATGGAACTGAAAAGGTTAGTAGCTGCAAATCGTAATCTCTCAATGGAGGAAGTCTATGCCCTTTGCTAAAAGATGACCATTGAGTATCTACATAGAGTAATGAGGACCTAAAATTTGAATCTGTGAAGAAGCATTAGATGGACTAGGTTGGACTCCTCAAGGGGGTGAATGAAAAGGAGATTCAGTTGGCCAAGGAAAAAGTGAATAAGATCCTCTAGAAAGTCTAACAAAGAGACAATGTATGGCAACTGATCTTTGATAGATGAAATGCCTACAACAAAGCAAAGATTCACCTAAAGGAGTTTCAGATTGAAAAGATGATAGAATACATGGAGTTAGCCAACCTTTCTCATGAAAACTTGGCAATGTTAATAGCTAGAAGGCTATTGTCAAAGTTGGAGAAACAAGATGCTAGCTTGTACCTCCTATACAAGGCCAAGTTGAAGCATCACAAGGACACAAAGTAGAAGCTAGAAATAATGAATACAAAGGTTGAAGTTCTCAGATTCTGATTTACATACTAGTGACTAGTTGGTGAGAACCTAGCCAGAAAAATGAAAGATTACTAAGAACTATAGAACCTTGTCAAGACATTCAATGTGGATGTAAATAATTGATAGCTGATGAGTAGTGAGTATATCCTACACCTAACCATATGAATTACAAGCATTCATGTGCAATTCAATCAAATTTCACAAATTCTAAGTTCCTAAGTACACTAGTTTTAGGAGGTTAAATCTAACTATGATGATCTTTGTCTTCCCAATTACACTTGTGAAACTTAGTTGTATAGTTAAGTGTAATCGGGGCACATGATTTTTATTATTTTATATTTTATTTGCTTATGATTGATAACAAGTTGAAACTTAATTTATTAACAATTTGATTTCTAATTAATAACTATCCATCCTAAGATAAGCATCTGGTCCCACTTTTTGTACACATCCTAAATGTATACAACACTGCTAGGTTACCAAGTGTTTAAGCACTGCTGGGATTACCAAATGCTATATTTTATGCTCAAAGTGGTTGTACTTATGTGTTTAATCTATTTAGCTTAATAAGTTAATTAATCAAAGTCTTTCTTATCTTAATTAATCATGTAACTAATGAAAATGGTAAATGTAGAAATAATCGAATAAATCTATTGCAAGTGTTGGAAGGTTTGATCAAAAGGCTCATCTTTATTTCTATTTACACTGGTGTGCTTAGGTACATCAATGTTTGAGTAAAGACCCATATACCTTTTGACTCCTACTGCAGGTGCTCAGAAAAATATTCTAACTCTCAAATGATAAAATTGCAAGAGCTATACTACAACTATGACTATATCCCCCCCACAAAAATGGTGGATGAACATGTATTTATAGACTTTCTTATGAAGTTGCATTAATAGGACCTCATAAATGCAACAAACACTGTCAATGTGGCCCTGTGAATGGAGCAACACCATGTCAATGGGGTTGCATTAATGGAAACCTATCAACAAGGATCCATTGATGTGACACTTTGATGCTTCATCATACCCCCACAACTGAATGAAACCTCATCCTTGAGTTGCTTTACAAAATTAGGAAGGTATGGGATTATTGATTGACTCTTTATTTAACAAAATGACATTAAATAACTAACAACAAAACTGAGTGCCTGAGTGTACAAATCAATATCATTACATTAATTTGTGATGTTCATGACTAAAAATTAAACACCATAACATGACTACTCAAACTATATAGCACATCCTCTGATGGCATGAAGATGGTTAAGAAGATCAAACAATCCCAAGTGATGGAGGCTCCTAAGGTTTTGAAAAACCTTTTCCAACTTTAGGTACATGTGGTGGCTAAGGATGTTGTGGCTATCTTGCTATGGCTACTACCTCCAATGGAAGGTAATAGACATTCAGTAATGCCTTTATCTTCTTCTCCTTGCTCTAGGGATTATTCATAGTTCACATAACATCAACAATGTGGGCTAGAATGGCGATATCACACAGATAGGACATCACTGTGAATAGCTCCTTAACATTGACAAACCAAGCACCAAATTGTTTGCATTTGATATCAAATGCCTTCACTATGTTCTGTAGCTCTTGATAGTTATTCATTATTTTGGCCAAGCTCTAATTAGTGTATTTGCCCTTAAGAACCTTAAGTTCAACATTTATGACCACAAGCTTTTGCTTAGTGTCCTTGTGGTGCTTGAACTTGGCCTCGTACAACAAGTACAAGCTAGCCACTTACTTTTCTAATTCTACTAGTGGTCATCCAGTAGTTAACATAGCTAGGCTTGTGTACTAGAGATTGGCAAGCTCCATATATTTAGTCATTTCCTCTATATGTAACTCCTTTAAGAGAATTTCTTCTTTATTGTACTGATCTATACCATCAATGATGGGCTACCATAATTCATGTCCTTGTTAGAGTTGTTGAAGGTTCTCATTCACCTTTTCCTTTGTCACTTAAATTTGTTTCTCATTTATTTCCTTCTATAGGCCAACCTGATCTCTATAGTAATATTTAACTCTCTTAAATTTGAGAGCCTTTGATTTCCAAGAAGTTATCTATATTGGAATCTTCTAGTGAAGGGCATGGACCTCCTCCATAAAGAGGTTTCTATTTTTAGCTAACAATCTCCTTAACTTAGTGTTTTCTTTGGCTAGTTGCTCCTATTATTGATTGATAAAATTAGTTAACTATTGTTTATGTGCATTAATGTTTTGCAGGTGATGATTTTCTATGATTAGCTGTACATTCTCCTTGTAGGTCAAATATAAGGCCTTTTGAATTTTATACTAGGTTACCTCTATCAAGAATTGATAGAACACCACTATCTCCATTACATCCTCAACCCTTTTCAACCTAGTGTGAAGCTATTCAAAAGCTTCATCTCTTGTTAATGCTAGGTTGAGAAATGCAGGGTCAACAATCAAGGCTTTCAATTTAGCAACTTCAATAGCCAAAAATTCATTTAGCTCCTTGGCTATTTTGAGTTCTCATTTCAAAATAATGTTATTGCCCCTTGCCTATTGAAACTTTAATTGGGTTGCAATTATACTATTTAGAAGGTCAAAGACATCCTAAAATGGTTTCTTGGTTCCTACCAGTTAGTATAGTTGTTGTTCATGTTGTGTTATGCTTAATTTGCTGCTTATGGTTCCTACAGACATATACACATCTTTAAGTATAGTGACATCTTGTATAGACACCGTAGGTGCATTAAGTATCTTGGTAATTCTATCAATAACCACCTTTACTGCTATCACTTTTCCTTGGTGTTGCATCACCAATACTATTACCCCCTTGCCCTCTTCCAAGGGCATCGAGAAGGTCACGACATTTCTAGAAATATCTAGGAGTTGCTCTTATTCTAAGAGAGATAATATTACCTCTTTGACACTAGGATTCAACCTCATGAAAACTACATTTATTAGGTAAAGAAAATGGATCCACCTCCCCCAATTAGGCTAACTATTTAGGACATCTCATTCAGATACTCATTGTGGGCTAGTACCTAGATGGGTCTCCACCACTTATGCTTTCTTGTTGTTCTTGCTCACTCAAGAGCCAATATTGAAACTTTTGCAACCATTGGGATGTTTCAGTGAAGTCTAGTGATATTTTCTAAGTGGTACATGGAGGTGGTTATTGTTGCTCCTCTTCTTAGATTGTTGTTGCAAGAGATTGATCCTTCATCATCTCCACCCAATTAGTAGCTGAAGCGTGTCGGACAACATCATTAATGTAGCAAAATATTCCTCCCCTATGACATAGTTTTATGATGAGGCATGGAAAGGGGAGTGCCTTCCTTCAATGTTCATTCTCCTTGAACTACTTCTCTATCTCCAAATAAATCATCTATGGAAGGTTAACTAGGAATCTCCCACTCAGAGTAGCACAGGCATTTGTAGAAAAGGTAGTGATCTTTTTGGGCCTCACTGTGGGATTTAGGTGAAAGGAAACAATCTTGTAGTGGATTTTTTTTGTTGATGTAAGTGCATCATACTACTTGTGTTCAATAGCATAGCATCATTGAACCTATTTTTTTTATGTTGGGATTTTCCTACATTAGAATCTCGGCAAGATTCGCTCTAGTCTTAGGCAACCCAAGTGCCTCTACAATGGCCTGCAATGAGTAAGACACTAAAAAATCCTTGATTTTTACTATTGAACTAGCCTACCTATTGTTCCAAAATAAAAATTTCTCTCCCATGTACCACTCCCCATTAGAAGTGATGATTGGCCACATGGAAGAGGTCTTCAATTGGTCCTATACCTCTTTAGGTGCTTGCTCCAAGAAAAAACCAAAGTTCAACCTTGGAGCACTATCTTCTAGACCTTCCTTGATCTAATTTGATTTAGGTAGGCTTGCATCAAGGTCATGTTAAGGTTTTCTTATTGATTTGGTGCCTCATCCTAGTGGAAATGTTTTGTTGTTACCACTTATTCTGAAATCTAACAAATAGACTCCACTTCAACCTCTTCCCCAAGAGGTCCCATGACATAGGTTGCAATTAGTTCTTCTTGGGCCTATTTTTGGCCTCTTTCCATTCTTGGTAGTTTCTCCCTTGGTTGAGAAAATCCTCCTTCCTGCTTGTGCTTACCTTTTGGTCTTATCTATGGCCACAACACATCCATGGATTAGTAGATATAATGTGTAACTTAAAATATTTGAGTACCTTATCTCATTAATTAGTTACACTTGGCTATAGTTGGACCATGGTAGATTCATTATTTTATTATTATCTAATTAATTAATTTTTTATTATAACTATCATTAGAGCTCATTGGAAGGGTTTCTCTTGTAATTTGTGTTTTAATGTTGATTCCTTAGTTAAACTTGTATGGAAGTTAGAAAAATGTCAAATTTTTTTTTATCAAAAATGACATGTTTGAGGCCCCCATGACTAAAAGCTTACCTCTGGGAGCTATAGAGTCAAAGAACAGAGTGATTCGAAATTTTTTTGAAAAGTTATGGGCTCTAGAAGGTTTTGGGCTTTGAAAACTGCAAAAATTCCTTAGGTGTTTTAGAGAAAATGTGAACATTTCTAAAAGGTTCGTGCATATATATAGGATTTTTACACTATGTCAATGGGGCCACATACAGGGCCTCATATACATATGGGCTCTATCGATGGTGCCTAGTTTATGGGGTCTATAAACAAAATTTTCAAACTTGAATATCTCAAAAAATGCAAGGAATTTTTAAATAAATTTAGGATCAATGGTATCCTAGAAAAGCCAAGAATATGATGAAATCATTGAAGAGGATCTTCAGATGCTCAAAAATTTGAAAATTTGATGGAGAATATGTGAATTGAAGAAAATTATTAAAAAGAGCACATAGTCAGATGTAGAAGATGGGTACACGAAAGATTTGATTATAAGAATGCCTAAGGATAAGATGCTTAATGAACCAAACCAAGAGATATGCAAGTAGGTCCTCCCTATAGCAGGCACATGGCTTTCTTTCCCTTTCATAATCATAACCCAAGGAGTCCATGGGCCCAATATGTGATTAATGATTTATGAAAGTTAGGAACAAAACCCAAAGATTCTATTAAAGAATTCAAGTATGTCAAACAAATACATTGAATAAGACCATGGACACCAATAGTGAGGTAAGTTATGGATAGCATGGATGGATGATGGAGAAGGTGGAATGGAGTTTCAAATTAAAGTCATAAGTCCCTTATGGAAGTATGATAAAATGACCTAAGAAGATCCATCCATAGTCCAAACCATAACCGAACACTTTTAGTGACCTTACATCACCACTCCAAGACTAATCCACCCCTCTGAGACATAAGAGTGCTCCCATAGAACAACCATCATTTCTTAAAGAAAACAAAAGAGAAGTAAGAAGTGAAAAAGGGTCTTAGTTAGAGGGGACCTTTAAGTGTGGGTAACATATCTTTCTAGTCCCATGACCAATGCCTGTAGCTTGTTATTTGTCTAAGGGGTGTGCTTTGAATTTCCATCATATATTTTTTCTTTTATTTTATTATTGTTATTGTTATTGTTATTGTTTTTTTTTTGGAATTTTTGAATAGGAACCACACCATGTAAAGACATATGTAACTTCTTGCTTATGGTTGACATGGAATGGTAAGAAGTCAATGAAGACACTCATCCACCCAAGTAAGTAGAAAAGTACAAAGAGTATTGAGTCCCCTTGAAGTCACACCCTATGCAAACGTTTGAATCCTTCATAATCCTGGAAACCACCAAGGTTAAAAATTTATTAAAGGTTTATTTAATAAAATAGACCTCATATTTCCAAAATAAGGAAAGTCATAGATTTTTGTGGATTGGTGGATGTTGTGGACTCACTGCCTATTTCATGAAAAAGAAACCATGTCTTAGCCATTGGTACAAAAATTCAAAAATAGAAACTAGACATTAGCAAACAAAAACATTAAGCACAAACCATCATTAACAAAAACTACAATACCATTGGTTCCTATTGGCACAAAGCACATTTATTAATAGAAATTAGAAAATCAAACTAAAATAAAGTAAAATATATAAGAAAGTGTAAAATATTCAAGAAAAATTTAAATGTACTAACAATGGTATAAAACAAAAATGGTGCAAAAATAGGAAAAATTTTTAAAATTAAAAAGGTATAAAATAAATAATTTGCAAAAAAAAATTGTGTAAACTAAAAAATAGAGAAACTAAGGAGCCACATATATGGTTAGCAAGGGTGGCCATCTTCCTCAAAACTAAGTTGGAAGAAGGAGATCCAAAAAATTAAGCATGGTTGTCCATTTGTTGAGGTATTTGTTGCATTGGCTTGCTTGTGCTCATGGAAAGGCTTTACCTATTGGATGTTGACCAACTGCTTCTTGTTTGGACTTTCAAGTTTATATATGATCATGATCCTAGAAGGAAAGATTTCATCAATTATATAAGGCCCCTCCCACAATGTTTGGAACCTAGCTCATTCAGGTATATGTGTGGGATTCCAATAGAGAAGCTTATCTCCTAGTTGAAATTTGATCCTTATGATTCTTAGGTCATGTAGTTGTTTGTTGAATGCCTTGTGCACTTCATTTAAGAATAGGGCCAGTAATCAATTTTTTTCTAGCACATTTAGGTTGATTAGCTATTCTTTTAATGCTAGACTAAGGTCAAGGTCCAAGACATAGGCTATTGAAAGTGTACAGAGCTCGGATTGGATAGGTAGAGTTGGTAATTTTCTATACATCAACTCATAGGGAGAGTAGCCTATAGGAAGTTTCCATGTTGAGTGGTATGCCCATAAGGCATCAGTTAATTTTGTGCTCTAGTCTCTCCTATATTTGCTAATAGTTCCTATTATCATCTTCATGATCTTTCTATTGGTAACTTTTGCTTGACAATTGGCTTAGGGGTGGTAAGGTGTTGTTAATTTATGTTTAATCTCTAAGCATTACATAAGCTTGCAAAAATTAGCACCTATAAAATAAGTTATGTTATCAAAAATCAATACATGTGGCACCCAAAACCTATTCACAACATTTTGTTATAAAAATCGTGCAACAGTGGATGATGTACAATTAACAATGGCTATTGCTTCTATCCATTTTGTACAATAATCAATAGTGATGATTATATATGACTTTTCATTTAACATGGGTATGATGAAACCCATGAAGTTGATGCCTCATATGTCGAAGGGTTCTAGTGGTTGAATCTACTATTGAGGACCCTCCATTCATGCAACCATCCTATCATCTAGTTAACAGTGCTTACAAGATTGAACAAACAAGTGGGCATCATTGAAGATTATGGGCCAATAATATTCTACCATTAGGATTTTTATGATCATGCATCTCCCTACATAGTGGCCTTTGCAAGGACCTTCATGAGTATTTTAGAGGATGTGCAATTGATCTGCATCAAGGACACATCAATGAACTAGGTCATCGATGCACACCTTGTAAAGGTGTTAATTTATTTTCATGAAGTTCTTGGCTCAATGAAAAAACTATTGTTTCATTCTATAGTGTAGATCTTGTGGCATCTCCTGAGTAAGAAGATAAGTGAGGATGTCATCATATCATTTTGGTTCTGTAGGTACTTTTTCATTTATTACACCAGCAAAGAGGAGTTCATTAGGAAGTTGGCCAAATAGTGGGCTGCACTCCTCTTTGTCATCCCATCATAACCAAGACAAGTGATAAGTAATCACATTCTTAGTTTCCTTTTGATCTACCATTGTAGGATTGAACTCTTGCAAGATCACTAGCCACTATATAACACGGGGGCTCACCATTGGCTTATTCATCAGGAAGTAGATGGCACTATGATTAGTTAGCATAAACACTTTATATCCAAGCACATAGTGCCTAAAATTTTCTAGAGAATACACCACTACCATAAGTTCTTTCTTTGTGGTGGTGTAATTTAGTTGCACACCCAAAATGCTTTGGCTTGCATAGTGGATATAATATGGACATTTTTTATCATCTAACTATGTAAACATAGCTCCTAAGGCATAATTTGATGCATTTGTCATTATATGAAATGGTCTAAACCAATTAAGTGATTATAGAATTAAAGTCTCTATGAGCTTCTACTTGAGGCTCTGGAATGCATTTTTGCATTTCTTTGTCCACATGAATGGAACATTTTTCTTTGTCAGCTTAACCAAGAATTTTGCAATCTTAAAGAAATTATCTATAAATCACTAGTAGTAACCAATGTGTCCAAGAAATGACTAAACATCTTTTACAATTTCTAGTTGATGAGTGATTCCTTGGATGATCCTTATCTTTTCAGGGTCTACCTCAATTCCTTCTTATGAAATTCTACACCTCAATACAATGCCTTCTTAGATCATGAGATGGCTCTTTTGCCAATTGAGCCATAAATTTGTTTCCATACATCTTTTGAGTACTTGCTCAAGGAAGTCCAAAGCTTTCTTGAATATAGTACCATAAGTGAAGAAGTTATCCATAAAGATTTTTTGTCCACTACCGATTTGCTGCTAAAAGATGCTTAAGACCAGACATTGCAAATTGGTAGGAGCATTACATAGACCCACAGGCATCTTATGATATGTAAAGGTTTTCCAAGAACTCATGAATGTTATTTTATCTTAGCCTTCTAGTGAAATTTGGATTTGGTTATAGCTACTATAACCATCCAAAAAACTATAATAGCAATGCCCATATATGGTGTTCAACACCTGATTAGCAAATAGAAATAAAAATGATCTTTAAATGTTGTCATGTTTAAAAACCTAAATTCAATATAAATCCATCATTTTCCTCCTCTCTTTGCCACTATCATGAGTGTGCTAACCCACTGGCTATTTGCAATGGGGTGGATGAACCCTGCCTTAAGGAGTTGCTCAATCTCCTCTTTGACAATTAGCTTCAATTTTGGATTAACTGCCATTGTGGTTGCCTCCTTAGCTTCATGGATGAATTAGTATAAATTCAGTGCTAGCATATCCATGGATTAATTCTAATGAGTTCAGGATATGACCAACCAAAGACTATTGGCCATCTATTGATCATTTTCAATAGTTTTACTTTTCGCTTGGGAGCCAGTTTGGCATTAAGTATGACTAGCTTACCATTTTTTTAAGAATGAAAATTTCAAGTTAACAAGTAGAGATTTCAACTCTAGGGGATCTTGTTTTAAATTCTTACAGATCTCCAACTCTTTCCAATTGGTATCATTATTTTTAGTATCAGAGAGTTGGTGATAAACTTGCTCTAGTTCATCCATGCCTACAACATAAGTACATGTTAAGCTCTCAGTAGGTTCCATGCACATTATGCTACTTTTAGAACTAGTCATTAGCCACTAGGTGCCATCTTGTTTTGTTGATGTTGCATATAGACACCTTTGAATATCTACTTCATGTGCATACTACCTATATGTAGAAATATATGCTTGTTTCATGGACCAGAGTTTCTGCACTCAGTTGCACCTTGTATCACCATACGTGATGCATGGAACTCACTTCTTCTATATCTTTCCAAATTCACTTTCCTTAGATATCTCCAAGGGAAGATCTTTGATGTCCATTCTCACATCAATAGTTCTTAGCCATGTCCTTCCCATAATGATTGGGAAGTCCCCATTGTAATTCTCAACCTTGATTACTAGAAATTGGTAGGATAAGACCATCCAGAAATAGTGGTTACAATGTATTCTACCAATCCCAATGGAATAGTAATGGATTGGTTTGCCAATTTCAACTAGATGTTACTCTCTTTAAGAGGTGATAGGTTCTAGGTAGTATACATCTCATGAGAAATCAAGTTCACACTGGAACTTGAATTAAGAAGAGCTTTACGTGGTTCATTTCTAGTAATCTATAAATAAATAAGAGGACTTCCAGGATTAGCTAATTTTCTAGAAAGGTTATCAACCTAAATCTAATCAAATATGACATGAATGAGCATAATAGTATGGATTTTGAGTGGCATTTGATTTGAAGGGTTCCTGATCAAATGGTTTGTAGAGGATGAGGTAGGAGCAAGGTGACCAATCACCTAAGTCTGTGAGAGCTTAGTAGGGATATTAGATCGAAAAAATGATCTTTTACAAGCATGAGGTTCTAAAACACTCAATTGATGAACTAGTTATAGATTGATGATCTTGGTAGCATGGTGCTACTACGGCTAGGTTGGAAGTTCATCCTACATGGATGGAGCAGAAAGTAACTGTGTTGAGGATGGAGGAATAGGTGTAGGAATAGGAAGAGGATAAGGATGGAATGTGGTATCCATCTTGAAATTTGGATAATGATTTCTATAGTATTTAGGAAAATAGTAGTGATGTTGGAAAGGAGAAATTTGACTAAAAGAGTCACATGGAGATAGTGGTTGCTGAATGTAACACCCATATGGATCTAGTTGTCTGTAATGATACTACTTCCTTAGTGGTGGCATCCCCCATGACTATGGTTGATGCCATTGTTGATACTAATCATATAGTTGTGGTGGGCTTCCACTTAAATAATATTATTATTATTGATAAAACTACCTGGGATTGCCTTGAGGGTATTTATCTTTTTGCTAGTCATGGATTCAGAGCATACATTCCAAACTCTTGTAAGTATGACATGATGGGGCAACATCCCTTAGGATGTTCATACTAGCAGATTTCATGTCCACCATCATCATCTAATTCAGGTTTTGTAACTTTCTCTACTACAACAATCTTATCCTTGTACCTTTGACTAGCATGTTCAACTTCCTTTCATCTCCTGTGGTCATGATCACTACTTTGTTCTTTGGACTCTTTAGCAATTTTCAAAAAGCTTGAAATCTACTTTTCATAGAGTCTCATAACTAATCTACCTTAGCCAAAATTTCAAAGGTAAATTTTTTTAATGGCAAGGTTTTTTAGTTCACCATCTCATCAAGTGATGATTCCTCCTCACTATCACAAAATCAAACCTCCCTCTTGAGAATGGAAGGATCTTGATTATATTCTTCTCTACTTTTACATTTTCTCAACTCTCCTTCTTCTTTTACTACTTGCTCAATCAACCTTTGGATCTAATGGACCCTTAATTCTAATAGTCTTCCTTGGGCATAGATCCCAAGAGTTCTTCTTATTTTAGAGCGTAGCCCATCTACGATGTGGTGAAATTGTTCCTACTAAGAGTAATCATGGTTAGGGCATCAGTGTAATAAGGAATAATATCTTACCATGGTGGAATCCAAGGACTCATGTATTTCTTACTTAAAACTTTGGATTTACCTTCTTATATTGAACACTCAAGAGTACATTTAATATTTATCATTGAATAGTTTGAGCATTATACTCCATCTACGGATTGATTTTAGCTCTAAGGACTGGTACCACCTTTTTGCTTCTTTGATGAGTATCTTGGGAAACAACTTAAGCTTTTGTTAGTCATTTTTTATGTTTTATAAAGAACATGCATCATTGAAAATCCTAAATATGGTTTTGTGAATCAAAGTTGTATGCTCCCTCAAACTTGGGGATTTTTTTTCTATCTAATTGCTTGATCCTACTATCTTTCATGTATCTTATTGGAATTCTCACTACCTCTACAATGTTTAGAATGCTTTAGATGATGAGAAAAGGCTCATTGTAGCCATGACCTTGGTGCCTATGATGCCCTTTACTACCCCTTTATTCATGAAGATTAGCCTCTCTTGAATGCCTACACCCTAGATCTTGATTACCTGATGGTCCCTATGATCATCTTAGTATCATCGATCACCTTCATCACAATCACATCCCATGTGGTTGCATTCAGAGCTAGAAGACAAAGAAGATAATGATGAAGTTGAAGAGGAAGAACAACTAGAACCATCATGATGCCTACCACCCCCTCTTCAGTGGTAATAGCCATGAACATGATCATGCTACTTGCCCACATCCCTACCATGGCTCTCATCCTTGGATCCTTCTTTGTCATGAGATTTGTTTTTGCCAAAACCAAGATTATGTATCATGGATTACAAATTTTGGTTTTGACTTCCATCACCAAAGTAAAAGACAGAAGTCTCTCTATATTAAAACTTCCTAGCTAAGGGTTCACCATCATCTTTTTGGTACCTTAGGGATGGGGAATCATTGGACCACTTTCCCTTCATAGACTTGTAGCACTAATTTAGTTGTCGATGCCTCAGATGTTGTGAATCAATGGGATGATAATACCTAGTATCACTATCTTACAAAAAATATTCAACATGAAGCCCTTGGATGCCCAACTGCACAAGAGTTCGTGCAGCATTGTAGGAATGGATCGATCAGGTGGCTACACAATGTTGTCCTCCATGTCTTGCCACTACAGTTGTTCATCCTAGTATAGGATGAAGGTGAAATTGGATACATACTCATCAAGATGAGCATATATCACTCTATATTGCTAAGGCACCTACTAATTTGCTCTATCAAACTTCAATGGAGAATCACTCTTGTAAGAAGAATACATCTTGTATTAGAAGACAAGAAATGTAGTGTGCTTTCTTATAATTTTTGTAGTTATTTTGAGATATGATATGACTTAAGGGTTCATTCTAATGATGTTAAACAATTTTTCACTAAGTCCTAGATAGTGCACATAACAAACTAAGAGTCCCCAACAATGATGCAAATGATGAGCAACGAGTATACCCTTTGCCCAACCATATGAATTACAAGCATTCACATGCAATCTGATTGGATTCTATAGATCCTAAGTTCCTAAGTACACTAGTTCTAGGAGGTGAAATATAACCATGATGATCATTGCCTTTCCAACTATACTTGTGAAGCTTAGTTGCATGGTTAAGTGTAATTAGGGTACATGATTTTTATTATTTTATATTTTATTCACCTATGGTTAATAACAAGTTGAAACTCAATTTATTAACCAATTTAACTAATCTAATTACTAATTAATAACTAACTGTCCTAACATAAGCATCTGATCCCACTTTCCATACACATTCTAAATGCATACAACACTACTGGGTTACCAAGTGTTAAGCACTACTAAGATTACCAAGTGCTCTATGTTATGCTCGAAGAGGTCATACTTATGTGTTTAATCTATTTAGCTTAATTAATTAATTAATCAAAATATTACTTATCTTAATTAATTGCTGTTGGCAACCATTTGGGATGCGACTGCCAATGAGTGTCCTCAAACAGGATTTAGGTGCTTGCTGGTCTGTGGCAACACCAAGGTCCAGATACCTCCAAATAGACTTAGTAGTTAATGTGAGTATGTGTGTGTGCTGTTGCGGTGTGCGGTTGTGAAAAATGAAACGATTGCGTTGTGTGTAAACTACAAATGACTTATCTTAAAGAGATTCAGCCAACTTTGCCAAGTACTATGAGTTGTTGAGAGTTCCTATTTTGTTCAATTGCCTAGTCTACGTGGTCCTTATAATACCTATTTGTAACAAATAAAATTTTGCAAAAAAATTTGAGCACAACTCCATGAATATACTTCTAATTTTCCTCAGAGAAAGAGATAGTTCCACAAGAAAACTAGAAATAGAAAAAGATTCAATGGAAATAGACAGAAAAGAAAGCAGATTTGTGTTAAGACTTCAAATGTTTAAACAAGGTAAAATGATAAGAGTAAACACTTCGCAATAAAGCTATCCAAAATTCAATAACTATGAATTGTTCAAACTTCCAAGGCTCAAATAAGTAATTTCTTCAAGACAATCCTACTATGCTACCAAAAATTGCTACGTAAACTATCATGTACGAGAATCCATTTTGGCTAGATAATGGATGTCAACAATTGCATTCAATAGAACCTTCAAAAGACTTGATAATTTCTAATTTAAATACCATGGAGATTCACTTTAAAAATAAAAGAACCTATTATGGTCCCATCAAAATACCAAATATTTTCTGAACCCTCTTGACTATTGAATCGTTCAACGGCTTGACTACAAGCAGAGGCCCTCTTACAACAATCTCAATAGAAGTTCTTATACGTTGCACAATAATAAAATTCACTACTAAAATTCTCTTAAGGATTTTAAACATAAGCACTTATATGGAAAAATTTTAATAGAAATTTTCTATTATGCAATAAGAACAATAAGAGTAATCTAAAAATCCCAAAATTACTTGCCAAGGATGATACTATCTAAACCACTAGCTAAACAATTTTTTAAAAATAAAAATAAAACATAACTCATAGGACTATGACAAAGAGGCTGAAATATTTTCTTTAGCAAGTCATCTTATAAGCAATCTTTCACAATTTCTTCTTTACAATGCTCTTCCAGAGCTCCAAAGTGTGTCTCCAAGTGAGAGATCGTAGTCTCCTCAAAAGTCCCTTTTTTTCTACTAACCCTTGAAGCCTTTTTATAGGTTTCTAAAGGTAGTTAAATTCTAAAATATCCTAGCTAACTTCTCTCCTAAGGAAGTTATAACTTGCCCAACAAGTTAGGAGATATTACTTGCTCAACAAGTTAGGAAGTTGGGAAGTTAGGAGAAAATCATGCTAACATGCATATTTATAGGCAACAACCTATATAATAATTTTGAAAAATAAATCTAAGATCTCAATATTATAAGAGCTTCATACAATTGTTATTTTTAATTACCCATTGTGTATAAAACCTTAGTAATTCACTTGGGATAATTAAATTAATGTCGGGTCTTTAACAAGGTTTCCATATGTGAGAAATTGCTGAAATTATCTTTTTACCATCGGACCATGTGAAATTGGAATTTTATTTTTTGTGACTTCAATTCCATGCATTCAGGTTGTATTTGTCTTCAGCGATGACAGTTTCTTCTAAATAAACTACAACTCTGATTTATTACATCGGCTAAAACATCTCCTGGTTCTATTGATTCAGTTGTGCATATGTCTCGGTTGTGGCACTTGGTGGATTGGCAACGGTGGAGACGAATGCGTCAGTGTCGAGCACTTTTGCTATTTTTGGTAATTTTGGATTGTAGGTTCTAGGAGAGAATGACATTTGTGATTTACATTTTTAACTGCCTGAAATTTTTGAAATGAGTTCCCAACTGCGATGTTGTTTCTATTTTCGTCATTGTTGCAGCAATGAAGTTCATCTGTTTCTGCCTGTATTTCTCAAGGTGCTCCTGGCCGTTGCGGAGCCCTGAGCACATGAGCATGAAATTTGCTGAGTTATACTGAATCAGTATAGAGGAATAAGATTCGGTAGCACGTGGAACAACGTAGAAACCGATAGGGTTTGGTGGCGTGTGAGGCAGTGCAAGAGGCCCTTACAGCCTTGTTTCATATGACTGCGCTTCAGCCATATAGGCTAGACCTCCATGTGGAACAAGGGCTTGTTGATGTAGTGGCAACAGTGGTCATCACTGCCTGTGGCCTGCTGCTATGGATACTGTAGATTTAAACCTCCGCTGACGAGCACCAGGATGTTGGGAAACCATTTCCAGATGTCAATGCCTTCACTGCCTCCATTACTTAGGGTTTTTGAGGGTGCGATGGAAATTTTTCGATGAGTGGGTTGCAAATATTGAAACCCTGAAGTATCCAATATTTGGATCTGAACAATATGTGCAGGTTCCCTGGCGCGGCTGTGTGAGAAGAAGATGTGGATGATGAGGATGATAGAGCCGTTAGTTACAATTGCTGTTCTAGTTTTTTTACCTCTGCATGTTTACATTAATTTCTTGTTTAAGCAATATACACTTGATGGTCGTATGGTAGTCTTCCCCCTGGAATTCTATTTCAGCCACAAATTTGAGACGATTCACAGGAGAAATAATTTTACCCTGCACCACCAGATTGTTGAATTTGTATTGCTGCAGAGATATGCTTTCCCAAAATAACATGGATACAAAACCAATTTTAATCGAGTTGCTCTTGGATTTGCTACATATTCATATCATATAAATGATACATATAAAAATTGGACTTCCTCCATAATCCCGCTAGACTTTGATGCCGTAAAGCCTCAGTGTATCATAATATATTTTTATATCTATATAGCTGCCTTGTAAAATGCAATGCTTAGAGATTCATAAGCTTACTATAGGAATGGTGCTCCTATATATTTTTGTTGAGGCCAACTTTCACCCACGCTAGGCATGGGGCCTTGTTGAACCACCTTAATTTTAAAAAATAAATAAATAAATGAATAAAAACAAGATAAAAGATAAACTTAAGGTTTTGTGTGCGTGGAAGGGTGGCTGTACTTAGGGTTAGGTTTCTCCTCCCTCCGGCAGCCGCTATAAAACAGGGAGGGAGGAGCACGTTCGAGGAGGGGGGGGCTTCTTTTGCAGATCCACTGCNCTTAAATGATAAAACTATAAGATCTCTACTACAACTATGACTATATCCCTCAATAAACATAGTAGATGAGTGTGTATTTATACACTTTATTATGGAGCTACACTGACAGGGACTCATAAATGTAGTAAAACATACATTGATGTGGCCCCATCAATGAGGAAAAACTATGTCAATAGGGCCATGTCGACAAGGATCCATCGATGAGGCCATGTTGACAAGGGCTTGCCAATGGGACACTTTGATGCTTCCTTAGTAGCCTAGTTTGTCAATGTCAAGGAACTATTTTTGGAAATGATTTGTTCATGGGAAACCTCCATACTAGCCCAAATTAGTAATTCCATTTAGATTGTGTACAACCCACAGAGAAGGGAGGAGAAGATGAAGAAATTTTTGGATGCCTTTTGCCTTTCATTGGAAGTAGCAACTGTAGTAGGATAGTTGCAATCACCACCTCAGCCTCAAACACCACCACCATGTGCACTAGAGGTTAGAGAAGATCCTTCAACATCCTATTAGCCTCCATCATGTGGCACTCTTTGATCTTCTCTTCATCTTTGGTCATTTAAGGGTTCTAGCTATCCAATTTTGTATGGGTGTTCAATTTTATTCTCCTAAATACCATTTTTGTAATTATTGTAATTCTATATTAGGTATTTAGAGTCAGTCAATCTGTGATTTCATACCTTTCCAATTTTGTAAGAAGCTCGATCCTATTTTAATTCATTGAAGGAAAATTTTTTAGTTAGTTGTGAGGGTATGATGAATCATGCAAAGGGTTGCATTGACCATCATACATTGATGCATGGGTTGATGTGTCAATGGATATGCATTAATGAAATATCTATCTCTAATTATATAAATGCACATACCCATTGCATTTAGGACACCATGAATTTAATATAGTAGCTAGATTCTTGCATTTTGTTTCCATAAGAGTTAGAATATTTTCTATGTGCTTCAAATAGGACTTCAAGGATTATATAGATCCTTATTCAAACATCAAGGTACCTAAACACTTTGGTGTGCCAACAATAAGGACAAGATTCTTATAACTCCTTGCAACACTTAAGAATAGATTAATGTTTACTTTCATGACCTTTATTATTCATGCACTTTACATTCATGTCTTTAGTTAATTAATAGACATAAGTACAACCTCCTTGAACATACTGTTAATGCTTGGTAATACTAGCAATGTTATTGCTTGGTTTGCCCATTAGCCTAACACTTGGTAACCCAATAGCATTCTTAATGAGTTTAAGAAATGCACAAAAGGTGGGCCCAAATACTTATGTTAGGAACTAGATTAAGGCATTAGATAGTTACTTAGATTAATTCATAATTAATTACTTTCTCTCACACTTAGATAAAATTAGATAAAATATAAAAATAAATAAAAATCATGTGTCTTGGCTCACACTTAACCATACACTTGCACTTACATAAGTGAAGCTAAGAAGAAAATGATCACATACTTAAATCACTACCTTTGCTATTATGAATTTAGAGAGCTAAAGTCCATAGAATTTGACTAGGTTACTAGTGCAATGCTTGTGATTCATATGGTTGGGCATAGGGACTACCAGTGCTCTTCAATTGGTAAATGGAAATTGAAAGTTTCTAAGTCCTTATTAGTGATCTTGATGTCATTATAATTGTCAAAATTTAGTTAATAAATCATGTCCTTAGATAAATTGATCGATAGTCTTATTTAGATCATCCTCTCTAAAAAGGATCAGTGAGTTACCTTTTATCTATTTATGCTCTTAATTATGCTAAGCTCAGATGTGAGGTGTGGGAATATAATCTTTTTTTACTTTCTTAAGATTTCCTTTATTATGATTGTAGATTTTAATTTTATTGATTAACTTTTCTTTCAACAAAACAATCTTGACTAACTTGACAAAAAACTAGTGTCCAAGTGTATGGATCAACACATTACAAAAATGGTGGTGTTCAGGACACAAAATTGAACACCATTATAAAACTCTTTAAAAATTGGACAACACATTCCTTGATGATATGAAACTTGTTGGAGAAGATCAAATGGTCCTAGGTAGTGGTGGTTCTTGAGGCTTCAATGGGCCTTCACCAACTTCACACATCGACAATGGTTGAGGTGGTTGTGGTTGTCTTGCTGCTACTACAACTTTAGGTGAGAGGTGGAAAGCATCCAATAGTGCTTTCATTTTCTCCTCCTTACCCCTATGATCATGCACCATCCATGTAGCTTATCCAATGTGGGTTGAAATGGGCATATTCCAAGGACACATGATTGCTGGAAACAACTCATTGTCATTGACAAACTAAGAAGCAAACTATTTGTGTTCAATGTTGAACATCTGCACTGTGTTCTTCAACTCTTGAAAGTCATTCATCCATCTATCTATGTCCTCAATGATAGATCATTGATCTATGAATCACCCTTTGAGGACTTTAAGTTTAGTGTTAGCAATCTCAAGCTTTTGCTTGGTGTCCTTGTGGTGTTTGAACTCGGCCTCGTATAGCAAATATGAGCTAGCCACTTGCTTCTCTAATTCTAACCATGGTCATTCGACTATTAGAATTGCTAGGTTTATGTAATGAACATTGTCCAACTCCATATACTTTGTCATCTCTTCGATTTGCAACTCCTTCAAGAAAATCTTTACTTTTTTGTAGGCATCAATCCCATTAAGGATGGGCTACCACATCTCTCTTTCTTACTAGAGTTGTTGGAGGGCTTCATTTACTTCAGCCTTTACCATCTAGATCTCTTTCTCATTAATTTCCTTTTGCAAACCAACCTAGTACCTGTGGTGATTTTTCGCCCTCTAAAACTTGAGAGCTTTGTTCTTCTAGGCAATGATTTCAATGGTAGAATTTTTCCACAAGATGTGTACCTTCTCCATTGACAGATTTTGATTCTCCATGGTCAATTTTCTTACTTTAGTGTTGAATCTAGCAAGCTTCTCTGGCTATTGATGAATAAATTCTTGCATTGGATCTCTTTGAGCATCAACATTTGAAAAGTGATGATCTTATGTGGTCAATTCTTTATTTTCTTGGCACATCTAATTTAAGTCCTCTTTTATTGAGTGCATTTTAGCTTCTACCATAGATTGTTTAAGGATCGCCATCACTGCTTCCTCCTTAGCCTTTTGAAATTGTTCCTAAAGTTGTTTGATACTTTCATCTCTTATTGTTGCTAGGCTAAGGATTGTTTGCTCTGCAAGTTAGACACAAAGTTCAGCAACCTTTGTGGCCAAGCATTTATTTTGATCTTGGGCTATTTCTAGTTTCCCCTCCAAAATGATGCATCTATCCCTTGCATTTAGCAGCTCCAAATGGGTTGTAGTGATGTTCTCCAAAAGATCAAAGATATCCAAAGTTAGTTGCTCAATTCCTACTAGTCATTCCAGTAGTTGTTCATGCTGGGCTACATTCAATTTCCTACTAATTGTGCCTGTAGAAATCTGCACATATTGGAGTGTAAATACATCTAGTACAAACACCACTAGTGCATTCAGTGCTTTAGCTACATGGTCAACTACCACTTTTGCTATTGTTTCCTGCCCTTGGTGTTGCATCACCAAGAAAATTGCCTCTTCACCTTCCTCCAACCTCACCAAAAAAGTGGCATCATCCCAAAGACTTTTGGGAATAGATGATGTGTTTCTAATGATACTGTTACCTCCCAAGCATTGGGATCTAACCTCTAAGTTAGCTACATTCTTTGGGCAGAGAAAATGGAACCACCCCTCTCCATCTGGCTAACTATTCAGGCCACCTCATTAAGGTGACTCATTGTTGATAGATACATAGATGGATCCATCCTACTTGTTCCTACTTGCTACTCTTGTTTTCTCAAGAGTCACTCTCAGATTTTTCATAGATACAAGAATTGCACAAGCCTTTGGTGTTGCCTCTTGAGTGGGTGTGGTGGTAGTAGCTCCTCTTCTTGAATGGTTGTTGGCATTTTATCTTTCATGATTTTTGACCATGAAGCCAAGGGAGCATGCCTGAGAGTGTCATTTAAATAGCAAAAAATACCTACCCTCTTGGAAATTTTTCTTAAAAGGCATGGAAAGGGTAGGGTTCTCCTTCCACATTAATTAGTTGTGGAAGGTTAATGGAAAATTTCCTGCTTAGAGTGGCACATGCACGAGCAAAGAAGGTAGTCACCTTGCTTGGCCTCACCATTGGATTGCGGTGATAGGCTGAAATCTTAAAATAAATTTTCTCCACCATGTGAGCACACCATACTCCTTACAATTCGCCTTGTAGCATCATTAGGTTGACTTCCTCTTTGCCTCAAAATTATCTTTTGTTGATATCTCTTCCATCTATGTTCCACTATCTTGCAACCTCAATGCCTATGCAATGGCCTCCACCAAGTAGAACACTTGAACATCCTTAATTTCTACAATGGACCTTGGCCTTTGGCTATTCTAGAAGAGATAAGTCTCTCCAATGTACCATTCCACACTAGTTGTAATGATTAGCCACATGGGAGAGGTTTGCAATTGTGTTCTGACATCTTCTGGAACTTTTTCTATCTTGAAGAACTGATCTTTAGATCTCTTGGGGCTTGATGATATTGAGACAAGCTTGAGTCAAAGTGACCTCAAGCCTAGGCACAAGTCCGTGTGCTTCTCCTCATTGAGATTGTTCTATAGGAACTTCTTCTTTTGGAATTTGTTGAACAGATTCCACTTCGGGCTCCTCCCAAAGAGGTCCTATTGCATGGATCACCTCTTATTGTTCTTGGCCTTGTTCCTGTTGGCTCCTTCCAACTTTGGGTTATTTCTCCCATTTTTGTGAGGGTTCTCCTTCCTATGAGTGCTTTTGTTTATGTGCCATCTATAATCACAATAGAACCATGGACTAGCAATCATTGTGTAACCTTAAAATAATTAGGATACCTTAACTCTTGAGGGTAGTTACACTTGGATAAGTTGTGATTATGACTAATTTAATTAACTTAATTATTATTTCCATTTATGCATTATCATTTATAAATCATCCTAGAGGCTTTTTGCAGGGTTAACTTGAAAAACTTCTAGTGTTTGTGTTACCCCACGATAAACATCTTACCTCTAGTAAGTGCAGGATCAAAAAATTCTATGTGTAATAACCTAGTGTTTGTGGGAATAGATTCTAGTGTTAGGATTAGTTAGAACCTAGTTAATGAGTAGTTAATTTAAATTAGTCACCTAGTTATCTCTCTCTTTCCCTACTAGCACAAGACATAAAAAAATAAAAGCTATAAAAATCATATGCCTTAAGCTTACTTAACCATACAATTGTGACATATAGGTAAGCTTGGAAAGATAATGATGAACCAACCCATCCTTATTCCATAAGGATGCACAAGAAATTAGCCCTTGGAATTCGACCGGATCATGCATGAAACGCTTGTATTCGTATGGTTGAGCATAGGGGTATCTCACCGCTCATCATTGACGTTGTTGTTAGAGACTTAGTTGTTTGTGCACTAACTAGAACATAGGAAATCATTCACATTGTTGGAACAAACCCTTAGGGTTGATTGAGAAAATAATAAATAAGAATACATTACACACTCAATAGACAAGTATGTCTCCTTCTTCGTACGAAAGCACCTCACCGCCTAGGTTTGAAATAGAAAACAATCGGTAGCATAATACACATGACGTTGATCTACTAGTCCCTCAACAAGTTCGAGTGGTATATATTCATCCCAATGAGTATATACTAGACTTCACCTTTATCCTCCATCAAGATGAACAACTACATTGGTAAGACTTAGAAGGTAACATAGTGTTACCTCCCAATCGTTCAGTCCCAAGCATGCTTCTTCATGCCCTCACACAAATTGACATGTCGCACTTACATGAATACTACGTTGTGCAAGACCATGAATTGAGAGAATACCATCCCATGGAGGCACAATGTCAAAGGAATTTGCAACAAGTGAGACATCATAAGTCTTTGAAGGGTAAGTGGTCACAAAATGTCCCACATGTCTTAAGCAAAAATGAGGGTGGTGAACCTGCCTCAGGCAATCACCCATACAACGATGTTCCTCCCCTTGACTTTGGCCAAGGGGTTGTGTATCATAACCCTCATTCCACTATTCATAACCCAGGTTCTAAGAGCCATGGGCACAAAGGATCCGAAAAAGGGACACAAACACATGATAAAGATAGACATTCTAATAGCAATCGCGATCGAGGCTGAGACCATCGAAGAGAAGGTGGCAGACACCATCATGGTGATGATTCTCCTTCTTCTTCACATTCATCATCTCGTTCATCCTCTTCTTTAGTGTCTGAACACAATCATAAGGAAAAAGACCATGGGGATAAAGGTAGGCAAAGTGGAAGTCATAGATGAAATAGCTAGGAAAGGGGATGAGGGTACTCTAGAGAGTCATGACATAGAAGAAGGGAGAGTAGGGAACAACGTAGGCATCAGAGATGCCATGGACGAGATGATCATGATGAACCCCTACTCACTACTCAAAGTATGGTGGACATAACTGAGGCTGTTAGAATTCCAATAAGGCACCAAAAAGATAGTAGGATCAAGATATTAGATATGAAAAATATCCCACGATTTGAAGGGGGATATAATGTTGATCCTCAGAATCAGTTATAGGCATTCCATGATGCGTGTGCCTTAGATAATATAGAGAACGGATGGGAAAAACTTAAGTTATTTCCACAAACACTAGTTAAAGAAGTGAAAATTTGGTACCAGTCTTTAGAACTAGAATCCATTCTTAGGTGAAGTACTATGTTAGAACTATTTAATGACAAGTACCAAATGTATTCCTGAGTGTCTAACTTGCAAAAGAAAATCCAAGGCTGGAAAAAAGGAGGATATGAACCCTTGGATGCTACCATGTGCTAATATTATGCACTGTTACATCAGTGTCCTGGCCATGGTTATTTGCAAAGGGATCAATTGTGCCATCTTGTGGATGGGCTTAGGCATGAGACGAGAAGAACCCTTGGGACTTATGCCCAAGGAAGACTATCTAAGCTTATGTTGCATCAAATTTAAAGACTATTGAAGAAAGTTGCTAAGGAAGAAGGTGAGCTATAGAAGAGAGAAAGTGCAGAAGAGTATAACCGAGATCCTTCCCTTCCGAAGAGGAGAGTAAGATTTTGTGAGGATGAAGAAGAGTCACCACTCAAAGAGATGGTGCATAGAAAAACTTTTCCTATCTAAAAGATGACATCAAAAGTTTTGGAAAAGGTAGGAAAAATATGGGATTCCATAAACAATAGATTTTAAACTGTTCTTAAAATAGTAGAGGAGTCTAGAGAGCAAGGTAGTGATCACAAAAAAAGAAAAAAGAGAGAAGCTGAACATGTATGTAGCAAAGGTAAGGGCAAATTTGCCATCATTGAAGAGGTTGTGGAGTTGGAAACAGACAATGACAGTGGATGTGAAATATGTCAATATGACCATCCCAAGGGATGTTTCCCTATAATCTCACATCTACAAGAGTCTGGGGTGTATGCACTCAACCCATAATTGAACAAACAACAAGCACCCCAAAGGTTACCTTACCCCCAAGGTAACCCAACACAGTTCCACCAACCCTTAATGTATTATCCAAGTGGAAATCCACCACAATTGATTGAACAATATCAACAATGGCAGCACAACTGATTGAACAATATCATGGGGAATGCAAACACCAAGGTAACAGTATCCTTATCGACAACCTAACCCATATGGATGTTACGTGTAGTAGCTAATCTCCCCACGTGACTCTACTAGTCACATCACTCCTCAACCTTACTACCAAGCCTACAAGTATTATGGGACTCCCTCTTCTAGGGGCGATATTCTGCAAGCATATAATCCTTCTCATCTGGTTGTATCTCTTCCACCAATAGCTCCATTACCATCTACTCCAGCTATGCAGGGTGAAATCCCTACCTAGCCACAACAACATAATGCCACAGGGGCTATTAGCTCTCAACCTACTATTGGTTCCAAAAACCACATGAAGAAAGACCTTTCTTTAGAACCAATAGACCAACCAAGCCCTTGCAATCACAAGTGGCTAATTCCTTAGATGCCTCAGTATCAATCAAAACTTCGAAGCCTCCTTCAACTCATCCACCACACTCAACACATACGGTCATGCTAACACATCTTGTCATCGATTAGAACAAAGCTAGACACCTTCCCAGGAAATTATCTAATCCTAAGAGTCATCTAATATACTTACAAATCACTGGAAGTGCACTGTGAAAGGCTCTTTTGGATTTAGGTTTTGGTGTCAACTTGATTTCTTAAGAAATGTACAAGGTTTGGAACCTGCCTCCATTGAAAAAGAGCAACATCCATCTAGATTTGGCCGACCAGTCCATGACTATCCCATTGGGATTGGTGGAAGACATTATTACCACTATTTATGGGTGGTCATACCCAACTAACTTCCTAGTGATTTAGTTAAACAATAAGGGGAACTTCCCAATCATAATGGAAAGAGCATGGCTAAGTACCATCGATACATTCCTAGGAATTCATGATCTTTCCCTAAAAATATCAAAGAAAAATACATTTGGAAAGATCAAGAAGAGGAAAGTTCCCTACATCACATATAGTGACACATGGTGTAATTACGTGTAGAGGTCATGGTTTGTGAAAATTTTAGCATTTCCTACATGCAATTAGTGTGCACAAGTGATTAACATACGAAGATGCCTATATGTAGTATTCACATGACAAGAAGACACCCAGTGGCTAATAGTTGATCAAGAAAGTAGTTCACTCATATGCATGGAACCAATTGAGGGTTTGACTTGTGCTTACATCGATAGCATAGATGTATTATAGCAAGTCCACCACCAACTTCCAAGTCTTAACCTTGAAAATATCAATTGGGGGAAGTTGGAAATCCCTAAGAAATTTAAGCAAGAGCCCCTCAAGTTGAAACCATTGCCCACCGGTATGGAATACATGTTCCTTAAAAATGGAAAATCAGAAATTATCAACACTAAGCTTGCTCCTCAATAGAAAGAAGAACTACTAAAAGTAATAAATAAATGGTCAGAAGTCTTCACTTGGTCATATCCTAAATTAATTGGAATAGATCCTAGGATATGCTAACATAGGATTTACACCGACCCCTCCATGAAGCCTTGAAGACAACTACAAAGGCATTTAAACCCAAAACTAAAGAAAGTAGTCAAGGAAGAAATTGAATAGCTTCTCAAGGTTTGGTTCATATACCCCATTTCTAATAGTAAATGGGTTAGTCCCTTAGTTATTATGCCTAAAAAGGGAAGAAAATGGAGGGTGTGTTGACCTAAATCATCGATGTGAGGCTGGAAGGGAAACAGACACCGAAAGATCAACGGGTAGCCACAGATGACCTTGCCCTCGCCTGATGGCAAGTTAGAAAAGTAAACAAAGGTAGAGTGCCTTGGATGGTCTACACACAAATCAACCAAGGACTTCCTTGAGCATAAGCTACAGCTAGCACTGGGGTTATCATAAACGATGTCTTAAAACGTGTAAATGCACGTAAAAATGTAAACATGAGCTGTAAGAAGTAAGAACGTAAAGCATAAACAAAATGTAAACTATAAACTAAATGTAAACTGAATGTAAGTAGAAATGTAAACAGAATGTAAAACAAAAAATGGAAATAATGTTTGGTTGGAAAAATAGAAATAATGTATTGCTTAGAAAAGATGTGCATCGGTCAAAGTGTAGCTGCGTGTAGATGGCAGGTCGATTTCCTAGCCCTGGGGTGATGTAACATGATGATACGATGATGTGATGTGATGAACGTGAGAAATTCTTGGATGCCAATAGTTAGGTATGCTGAATGCCCAAGGATTATAGGTTTAGTCCTCTCTCAGAATTGCCAATCTCTCCAATTTTTGCCTTGCTGATTTATGTGAATTGACAGGGTATTTATAGGGTTGGGCTAGGCTTAGGCACAAAATTCCAGAATGGAATCAATGGTTGGGAGATGAGAGGAAAGCAGATCTAGTGACATGTGTCCAATGGAAAGTTGTGCTCGGGTTGGATGCATGTTGGTGAGAGTTGGATGTGTGTTGGATAGTTGTGCACGAGTTGGATTTGTGTCGGATAGTTGTGCACGAGTTGGATGTGTATCAACAAGCTACATTCTTGACCAAGTACATCGCATTTTACAATTTATGGGTTATTCAAGCCCATATAAATACAAAAAATTTAGACTGTGAGGGCTTGAGAAACCCATGAACGATGAAAATCTACAAAGAAAATCAAGAGGGATTGATTCTGGCTCGCTTGAAACTTCTTCGTCCCTGAATCAACTACAATGGGATGTTGATTTGAGGGGTTTTGGGGCTGTCTTAGGTATTTGAGCCTCCAACGTGTGTTAATTTTGGGCTTCAGTGTGACTTGATTTATGGTCACGCTGCACTCACGCCCAGCGTGACTTTTAGCGTGTGTCCAATGTCTAGGATGCCCAGCGTCCAGCATCCAACATGCAACGTCCAATGTGCATATGCCTAGCGTGACTTGCATAACTTTGAGATATTTTACTGCAAGACATCTATCACTATTCATATTTCTATCGTGGATGATGGCATTTTTGATCTCTAGATATCGAGAGTTTGCTCTGATCGAAGTAGGATCCTCGTCCTGAATCACCATGCTACTATTCTTGAAAGAAAACTTAAGCTTCCCCACGTTATCTATGCACTTGTGGATATATTTGATGAAATTCTCAAGTAGCACAATCTTGGATAGTAACCCAAAAAACTTGATAAGGTCATTCAGAGCCATGCCCGCCAACACAACGCCATAGAGTGACGCAACGGTGATCTTGTATTCATGGAAACTTTGCAGGCAGATTTCTAGTTCTACAATGGTAATGCAGAAATTGTAGGCTTGTTTGCAAAATACTGAGCTTGTTTCCAGAATAATCATACAATCATCGTGGACCCAAAGCGACTGCTTCTCATTATCAGGTTTCAGTTCGAGGATCTTGGGCTTCTTGGTTCTGTGTTGCTCATTGGCATTAGCGCAATCTATTACAGGATCAAGGCTAACATGAAATACTCTGAAATCTGGTTGCAGGAAGCACCAATAAAAAAAATGCAGTGAAAACCAACTATCCCAAAAATATCATAGAAAAGATCCATATTCTGAGAGAGATTGCAATTGAAGCAGGAATCCATAGATGGTTTTCGGCAGACTACAATAGCGACAGTTAAAACCAACAATTTTTAACTGCTTGGATTGGCTCTAAAAATAGGCTACTTGGAGTATGTCACGCTGTGGTCATGCTCAGCATGACCTGTAGTATGACCTAAAAACTTATAATTTTGGGTACTAGATGCTGAACTTGAACTTTGAGAAATTGTCTTCGACTTTCAATTTGATTCGATGCTGCTTGGGGGGCGGGGG
>MNCI01011314.1:63703-173458 GCA_015680685.1 Gnetum montanum
GGTGAGTGAACTACCTTGGGTAGGTTGGGCATGAGCTCAATGCTTTAGTCAAATTTTGCCTTCTAAATGCTCAAAAGGGCTTGACTCATTTTGAATTTAAAGTGCTAGGTTGAAATTAGTGGTGTTTCATTGGCCCCTCTTTGTTGACGTCTGGAGGAATCTATCGAGGGGCATCGAAAAAGAAGTGCAAAACACAAACAAGTACCAAACATTAATCGTCAGCCCTTGGCTAGATGTCATCGCATCATTTTCAAAAGTACATGGGATTGAGGGAATGTGGTTCAAAATGTAAGGGAATTAGTTGTAACCAGGGAAGCTAGGAGGTTAAGGGCTATGATTGCTGCTGGGATTTGTGGGAGAGGAATGCTATCTTATGAACAAGTTATGTCATTAGTCCTTGTCAACAGTTGGGTTTTCAGTAGACTCAAAACCAAGACATAGGAGGTGCATTCTTTAGAGAAATGGAACTCTTATAGAGTGTTCATGGGGCCCATTGTAAATAGCCAAAGCCACGCGATGATGTGCAACATGGTCTCTTTGAGACACGAGTGTAACTATTTTTCAAGATAATTGCCTTCTCACCTAGGGCTTGTATGAGAAGAGCCAACAATCCATGGTTTGTGATGTCAATGGGGTCATGAAAACTTTTTCTATGTATTTTTCTCTTTGACCATTTTTTGTTTATTTTCCTTTTTATTTTTCTCATTTGTTTCTTCTTTTCTTTTGTTTTTTCCTTTCTTTGTCTTTATTTTTCTTTTATATTTCTTTTTCTCTTTGGTCTTTTTTGAAAGAGCTTGCTTTTAGTGCTATGCTCATGTTTGAGCACTTACATTTTATGTCATGCATTGTGTACTATGTTTTGCGTTGTGACTGCTTAGGGAGTTACAATGTGCAATAGTGTATCAAGAGTTTTGAGATGAGTGGAATGTAACAAGTGCAATGTAATCGAATAGGATAAGGGAGCATGATGGGGAATAGGGAGTGCATCAAGAGTCAGGAATGTACCTATGAATGGATTGATTAACCTAGTCACGTGCGTTAGGAAAAACTCTGATACCTTGTTGTCATGATGAAGTGCATCTATGCATGAATGCCTCAGAAGTGTCATCCTACAAACACAACTCTAAGAAGATAAGAAAACCACAAATGAAACAGTTAGCTAAACACTTTAAATAAGGAGATGGAGTCACCACGTGCAATTTTTAAAGTAGATAGAATCATGAACAACATCAATTTCATTAAGGCCCATGAGATGAATCATGCAATAAGTCTTTGTGGAACATGAACAGCTAATTGCAACGACACATCTTTTCAAGTTTTTCCTGGTCATCAATGATTTCACCAGTTTATAGTCTTAGCAGATTATTGTGGATGAGTTTCATGTCATAACCCCTTGGAGGGTGCCAGTTTAGCATCATGGCGGATGGTGCATTGCTAGTTTATAGTCATAGCAGACTGTGAAGAGGCAAACTAGTTTATAGTCTTAGCGGACTCTGGATGCTAGTTTCATGTCATGGAGGATGGATGTAGCAATTTAATGTCATACTGGACAGAAATTTGTGGTATTAGTTTTAAGTCATGATGCCAGGAATAGTTTGTGGTATCAGTTTTAAGTCATGATGCCACTACTACTCCGTGGTATTAGTATTAAGTTATGATGCCAAGACTATTCTGTGGTATCAGTTTTAAGTCATGATGCCAGGACTAGTCTGTGGTATCAGTTTTAAGTCATGATGCCAAGACTATTCTATGGTATCAGTTTTAAGTCATGATGCTAGGACTATGTGTTGGCACATTTTGGCCATTTCATGGGATAGACACATTATGGGATCGGTTGCGATAAACTATTTTAGAGGTAAGGATTATAGAATAAGTTACAGTGAAAAGTTTTACTGCAGCCCCATTGAAGTGGTTCTTCCAGAAGATGGAACCCTTCCATCTTCTGCCATCTTCTGTGTGGCATTCTCAATGCTTGGCACTGTATGGGAGTGGGATTCTCATAGCCCTGCTTGCTGATAACATTCGTTAATGCTGTCGAAAATCCAGAGTCATCAAATTTCTTGATGGGTTTGGGAACAACAAATCCAGAAAGCTTGATTCCCAGACTCTGCTAGAAAGCTTCAGTTTCCAAAATAGTCATAGTGGCAATAGAAGTGCTCTCCTCATAGAAATCCTTGTTGAAGGGATCATACTCAATCTACAAATGATCCAGAGCAGGAATAGGCTCAATCTTCTTCTGATCATTAGGCACAACTAGATTACCATCGGAATCGTACTCGAGATGGCCCTGGGTGACATCGATGACCTTGGCAACAACATAAACCTCATGATCAGAATCATATCCAGCATTCAAGGCATCCATTTCGTCCTGGATTCCAGCGATGAACGCATCCAGCTGATCCACTTCTCTGTCATCGTCATTGTCGTGGCCATCATTATTGTTCTTGTCATTGCTGTCATTGTTAATCTAATTATTGATGTTGCTGAAACCCTCGGCGTACTCGATGTTGTCCAGGTCATGACCTTCGAAGTGGTCACCAAGGGCTCTGGTTGGCGATGGCATGTACAGACGCCACTGCGATTTCGTGGATTCGAACCCTGGAATTATAGAATCACCTAGGGGACCTGGCCTGTTTATGCCGAAACCCTCGTATCTGAACTTGCACTTCGACATTCCAACCCTCCCTGTTTCGCAGGAAAATTCGAGTAGAAATTTGGAAAGCAGATGAACAATTGCTACTGCTGGTCGATCTCGCTAGATTGTGGGTATTGATTCACATGAATTCTTTAGTCATTGGCCCTACCATGAGCGTAGTTGCAGAAGCTCTATGAGAGAAGAAACTGATTGAACAGGCGTCCAAATCCTAGACTGCTATGATCAGTGCGACCAGAAACTCCCAAAATACGATTCCCTAGCCTTCTATATTGGCAATCTTAGTGTCCATTGTGGCTTTGGATACTAGCAGATATTTGTTCTGGGTGCCCTGTGACTGCAAACACTATTCTTCCATGGGTCGGCGGTACAACCACTTCCATGGGCCTCGCTACTTGGACCAGCCCACATTATTTATAGGCCACGTGGCCCTAATATTCTCTTTATTTAAAAACCATACAACATTTATTTTGGGTTCTGTTGATGTAAGTTTGACAGCCCTTGGTTGTATACCAAGTGTTAATATTGATTTAAAAATTTGCATATGCTAAGGAGTTATATTGGATAGTTATCCAATAGGACACTTGGCCACCATAGCTTTTATACAAAGGCCATTGACCACTTCATAACTGAATGAAGACACTTGGCAACTAAATAAGACACTTGTCACCCATAGCCTTTTTATCTCTATGGTGGTTACAACCACCCAAAATAGTTGTAACTTACCTAACTACCTTTGAACCCTATAAAAAGGCTTCAGGGGTTAAGGAAGGGAATCACACTTTTGGAGAAGACATTGGGATCACACTTTGGAATACTTGGGCTCTCACTTGGAGACATACTTTGGGTCTTGGGAGAAGAGCATTTGTAAAGAAGAAAGTGTGAAAGATTACTTGTAAGATGACTTGCTAAAGAAAAGATTTCAGGCTCTTTGTCATGGTCCTGTGAGTTATGTTTTTTATTTTTTATTTTGTTTCAATTGTTTAGCTAGTGGTTTAGATAGTATAATCCTTGGCAAGTAATTTTTGGATTTTCAAATTGCTCTTATTGTTCTTGTTGCCCAATAAAAATTTCTATTAAAATTTTGCCATAGAAGCGCTTGTGTTTAAAATCCTTAAGAACATTTTAGTAGTAAATTTTATTATTGTGGAACGTATAAGAACTGCTATTGAGATTGTTGTAAGAGAGCCTCTACTTGTAGTCATGCCATTGAACGATTCAATAGTCAAGAGGGTTCAAAAAATCTTTGGTATTTTAATGGGACCAGAATAGCTTCTTGTTATCTTTAAAGTGAATTTCCATGGTATTTCAATCAGAAATTGTCAATTTTTTTGAAGATTCTATTGAATGCAATTGTTGACATCCATTATCTAGCCAAAATGGAGTCTCGTACGTGATAGTTTACGTAGCAATTTTTGGTAGCATACTAGGATTGTTTTGAAGAAATTACTTATTTGAGCATTGGAAGTTTGAACAATTCGTAGATATTGAATTTGGGATAGCTTTATTGTGAAGTGTTTACTCGTATCATTTTACCTTGTTTAAATATTTGAGGTCCACACAAAACTGCTTTCTTTTCTATCTATTTCCATCGAATCTTGCTCTATTTCTAGTTTTCTCGTGGAACTATCTCTTTCTCTGGGGAAAATTAGAAGTAGATTTGCAGATTTGTGCTCAAATGTTTTTACAAAATTTTATTTGTTACAAGTAGGTATTATAAGGACCACGTAGACTAGGCAATTGAACAAAATAGGAACTCTCAACAACTCATCGTACTTGGCAAAGTTGGCTGAATCTCTTTAAGATAAGTCATTTGTAGTTTACACACAACGCAATCGTTTCATTTCACACAACTGCATGTCACAACAGCACACACACATACTCACATTAACTACTGAGTCTATTTGGAGGTATCTAGATATTGGTGTTGCCAGAGACCAGCAGGCACCTAAATCCTATTCGAGGACACTCATTGGCAGTCGCGTCCCAAACGGTTGCCAACAGTTCTTTTGGCGCTAGAAGGAGGGCTGAAAATTTAGCCTCTAGGTTCATAAGCCTTATAATTTTATCACATCAACAATTCTTTGCTACTATAAAGGCTTAAGAAATTATATACTATTTTCAATTCATGACCAATAAGATTGATAGTTTAGAAAATTTCAAAGTTTCAAAAGATATTCTAGATTCTAAGACTGATTCTTTATCAGAATAAGAAGAAAAGAAAGATTTTGAATTGGGAACAAGTAGTGGAGTGAAAACTAGAAGATCAAGAAGATCACCCATTATACTTGGTTTATCAATTTATAAGAGAAGATCTAGAAAGTCTAAGAGTTCAACTATACAAAGGAATAGGATGGCAAATCCTTGGCAAGGAGTTACACCATTAGGATTTCAAAATTACAATGATATTCCTAAGGTAGTTTACAAATATTTGCCTGAGCCTTTCATTCTTAGAAAAGCTTATTTAGCTGAAGAATATATTCACATGTTTGAGTTAGCTTTAGCTCATGCAAATATTCAACATCAAGATCAAGCTTGTAGGTTGTTTGTATCAAATCTAAAGGATATGGCTCAGATTTGGTATTCGAACTTACCAAGTAATAGTATTATAAGTTGGGATGACATGAAGAATCTTTTCTTAGCCTAGTTTGGTAATCAATTAGATCAACAACAACTATACTGTGGGCTGATACAAGCTAAGCAAGGAGTTAAAGAGTCAATTAGAGATTTTAACATCAAGTTTCAATGAATTTGTGGACTCTTTCAAAGACAATATAGACCATTAGAAGAGATGCTTAAAGAAAATTATCTTAAGGCTGTCAATCCTAATATTTCAATTTGGTTAAGGAGAATTCCAAACTTAACTACGCTAAATGACTACTTTAGTGAAGCTATACAGTTAGAAAAATAATTGAATCCTGGAAAAAATATTGCAATTCAAAAAAGAGAAGAAAGAGTTATGATTTCTATGCAAGATTTTGCTTAATTTAAAGCTTTACTAGGTCCATCTCATGTTAAGATTGAGAAAGAACATGAAAGAGTAGAATCTGGGAAAGGACAATTAATGAGAGATATGTCTAACAAAATAGTGAAGCTTGAAAAAGCCTTGGCAAGAGTTAATATCAAGGAAGAAAGGAAAAATAGAAAGCATAAACATCAAGACACTAAGTTAGCAGAAGATGAAGATGAAAGTGACCTTATTATGTCCAACTTTCTTGATATTGAATCTGATAATGAGTTATCTAATGTTCATTATGCAAGTAAATCTTCTAGCAATGGATTCAGCGATACTTCTTCTATATCAAGTTCTGAAGAAGCTATGTCTTCAGATGAAGAATGCAACAACAATGAGGAAAATGGATATAGCCTCTAATCAAAAGAAAGATTAACTACTTCTATACCCCCAAATGTTATTACTGATCCATCTACTAAGAGAAAAGCTTTTGAGCCAAATAGAAGAGATAAGAATAAAGGTAAAGACAATCAAGTAGAGTAAAGCACTTCAAATCAGTCTTTTAACAAATGGATAAAAAGATCAAGATTTATTGGTGATGGAGAGTATGATTTGATTGAAGATCTTAAACATGTCAAGGCCAATATTAGCTTTTATTAGTTTCTTCAAATAGGAGATTAGCAAAGAAAGGCTTTAGAGTTTATTAAAGATGAAAGGAGAGTTAGAGAATCAGAGTTAAGTTATGTGTCTAATAATGATGAAATTAAAGACCTTGTATGATAAGGAAGCTCCTCTTTCCTTTTGAAAATGAAATTAAAGGATAAATACTTACACAATTGTTTGGTTGATTCTGGAGCTACGTCTACTATAATGCCATTGTCTATATGTAAGAAACTCGGTTTGACTCCTGGAAAATCAAACAAAAAGATTGTTCAAGTGGATAAAAGTAGAGTGAATATTGTGGGTCAATTACCAAATTTCCTATTAAAAATTGCTTCTAAACCCTGCATTAGAAGTAGAGTAACTATTCAAGTGGTAGATATACCAGATTTGCATAGTCTCTTATTGAGTAGAAGTTAGAGTAAGAACTTCTTAGGTTACATATCAATAGATTATTCTCACATGTCGTTACCTTGGAAAGGAAAACCAAATCAAATATACATCTATAGTGAACCTTTCATGATTGATAACATTATTCAAATGGAAAAAAGTAAGATGGTTGAAAAAGGAGATATTGAAAACAAAATTTATACACTCCAAGAAAATGAGAATTCATTTGAGAAAGAAGATGAGAGGTTTGCTAAAGAAAAAGCTCAAAAAGATCAAGTTGAAAGCTCCAGCAAGCAAAAAAAATAGTAGAGAGATTGCTTATGAGAAGGTTACAGATACGAGGATTCCTACTAGAGTAATCCTCACCATTCTCTTCCCATCTCAAGAATAGTCCATGAACAAAGGATTTGATAATGTACAGTTTATTGTTTTTGTTAGGAATGACGTTTTTATACCACAAAACCTTATGTTTGATGGAAATTTTCCTCCAAAAAGATTTATCTTTTCAGTTGAAAAAAGTTCAATAAAAGCTTCAAGTACAATTCAGTTTTAAAATGGGGCTTGCATAAATTTCTTTAAGCCTTTTAAAGGGAGCAGAAATGTTGGCACATTTTGGCCATTTCATGGAATAGACACATTGTGGGATCGGTTGTGATAAAATATTGTAGAGGTAAGGATTACAGAAAAAGTTACAGTGAAAAGTTTTACTGCAGCCCCATTGAAGTGGTTCTTCCAGAAGATGGAACCCTTCCATCTTTTGCCATCTTTTGTGTGGCATTCTCAATGCTTGGCACTGTATGGGAGTGGGATTCTCGTAGCCCTACTTGCTGATAACATTCATTAATGCTATCAAAAATCCAGAGTCATCGAATTTCTTGATGGGCTTGGGAACATCAAATCCAGAAAGCTTGATTCCCAAACTCTGCCGGAAAGCTGCAATTTCCAAAATAGTCATGGCAGCAATAGAAGTGCTCTCCTCGTAGAAATCCTTGTTGGAGGGATCGTACTCAATCTGCAAATGATCTAGAGCAGGAATAGGCTCAATCTTCTTCTTATCATTGGGCACAACCAGATTACCATCAGAATCGTACTTGAGATGGCCTTGGGCAACATCGACGGCCTTGGCGGCAGCATCGATGGCCTTGGCGGTAGCATAAACCTCCTAGTCAAAATCATATCTAGCATTCAAGGCATCCATTTCCTCCTGGATTCCTGCCATGAACGCATCCAGCGGATCCACTTCTCCATCGTCATCGTGGTGATGGCCATCATTGTTGTTCTTGTCGTCGTCGTCGTCGTTAATCTAATTATTGATGTTGTTGAAACCCTTGGGATACTCGATGTTGTCCAGGTTGTGACCTTCGAAGTGGTTGTTGGGGGCTCTGGTCGGCAACAGCATGTACAGACGCTGCTGCAATTTCGTAGATTTGAACCCTGGAATTGTAGAATCACCCAGGGGACCCGACCTGTTTATGCCGAAACCGTTGTATCTGAACTTGCACTTCGACATTCGAACCCTCCCTGTTTCGCAGGAAAATTCAAGTAGAAATTTGGAAAGAGGATGAAAAACTGCTACTATTGGTCGATCTTGCTAGATTATGGATATTGATTCACATGAATTCTTTAGTTGCTGGTCTTGCCGTGAGCGTAGTTGCATAAGCTCTGCGAGAGAAGCAACTAATCGAACAGGCATCCAAATCCTAGACTGCTGTGATTAGTGCAACTAGAAACTCCCAAAATACGATTCCCTAGGCTTCTATATTGGCAATCTCAGTGTCCATTGTGGCTTTGGATACTGACAAATATTTGTTCTAGGTGCCACATGACTGCAAATAATGTTCTTCCATGGGCCGATGGTACAACCACTTCCATGGGTCTCGCTACTTGGACCAGCCCACATTATTTATAGGCCATGTGACCCTAATATTCTCTTTATTTAAAAACCATACAACATTTATTTTGGGTTCTGTTGATGTAAGTTTGACAGCCCTTGGTTGTGTACCAAGTAAGTGTTAATATTGATTTAAAAATTTGCATATGCTAAGGAGTTATATTGGATAGTTATCCAATAGGACACTTGGCCACCATAGCTTTTATACAAAGGCCACTTGTCAACTACAACTTTTTTAACTTCATGGTGATCACTTCGCAACTAAATAGGACACTTGTCACCCGTAGCATTTTTATCTCTATGGTGGTTACAACCACCCAAAATAGTTGTAACTTACCTAACTACCTTTGAACCCTATAAAAAGGCTTCAGGGGTTAAGGAAGGGAATCACACTTTTGGAAAAGACATTGGGATCACACTTGGGATCACACTTTGGAATACTTGGGCTCTCACTCGGAGACACACTTTGGATCTTGGGAGAAGAGCATTTGTAAAGAAGAAAGTGTGAAAGATTGCCTGTAAGATGAGTTGCTAAAGAAAATATTTTAGCCTCTTTTTCATGGTCCTATGAGTTTTGTTTTTTATTTTTTATTTTGTTTAAATTTTTTAGCTAGTGGTTTAGATAGTATCATCCTTGGCAAGTAATTTTGGGATTTTCAGATTGCTCTTATTGTTCTTGTTGCTCGATAGAAATTTCTGTTAAAATTTTGCCATAGAAGCGCTTGTGTTTAAAAGCCTTAAGAGCATTTTAGTAGTAAATTTTATTATTGTGCAACGTATAAGAACTGCTATTGAGATTGATGTAAGAGAGCCTCTACTTATAGTCATGCCGTTGAACGATTCAATAGTCAAGAGGGTTCAGAAAATATTTGATACTTTGATGGGACCAGAATAACTTCTTTTTATCTTTAAAGTAAATTTTCGTGGTATTTCAATCAGAAATTGTCAAGTCTTTTGAACGTTCTATTGAATGCAATTGTTGACATCCATTATCTAGCCAAAATGGAGTCTCGTACGTGATAGTTTACGCAGCAATTTTTGGTAGCATACTAGGATTGTCTTGAAGAAATTGCTTATTTGAGCGTTGGAAGTTTGAACAATTCGTAGATATTGAATTTGGTATAGTTTTATTATGAAGTGTTTACTCATATCATTTTACCTTGTTTAAATATTTGAGGTCCACACAAAACTGCTTTCTTTTCTATCTATTTCCATCGAATCTTACTCTATTTCTAGTTTTCTCATGGAACTATCTCTTTCTCTGGGGAAAATTAGAAGTAGATTCGCGGAGTTGTGATCAGATTTTTTTACAAAATTTTATTTGTTACAAGTAGTTATTATAAGGACCGCATAGGCTAGGCAATTGAACAAAATAGGAACTCTCAACAACTCACAGTACTTGGCAAAGTTGGCTGAATCTCTTTAAGATAAGTCATTTGTAGTTTACACACAATGCAATCGTTTCATTTCACACAACCACATGCCACAACAGCACACACACATACTCACATTAACTACTGAGTCTATTTGGAGGTATTTAGGCCTTGTTGTTGCGAGAGACCAGCAGGCACCTAAATCTTGTTTGAGGATACTCGTTGGTGGTTGCGTCCCAAATGGTCGCCAACACTATGACGTACCTCAAGTTTGTCAGACATAGTACCTTTTCAAGTACAAGTGGTTTGTAGGATTGGCGTACTCATTTCTGTCCATGTTAGCAAGTTTGAATGCTCCATTGTTGTATGCCTTGGTGACTAAGTAAGGCCCTTCCTAATTGGCTGAGAATTTATCTGGATGTTCTCAGGTGGCCTTAAGGACTAGATCTACTTCTTTGATTGAGCATTTATGGATATTGTGCTTATGCCTTTGCCTCTATTGTTTTTGGTAACATTCAATTTGATCAAGTGTTCATACACATTTCTCCTCTACCGAGTCAAGGTCAGCGATGCATAGTTCATTATTTTAACTTTCATCGAGGAGACTAGAGAGAGTTATCTGCAATGAGGGAACCTGCAATTCTAAAGGTAAAATAGCTTTAGATCCGTATACAAGACTATATGGAGTTTTACCTATGGATGTTTGATATGTTGTTCTATAAGCCCACAATGCATAGACTAATTGTTCATGCCATCGTTTCTTGCTCTGATTCAGCATCTTTTTGAGCACCATGATGATAGTTTTGTTTGTAGCCTCTACTTGACCATTGCTTTGTGGGTAATAAGGTGATGAAAACACATGTTTAATGCCCAGACTTTCACAAAAGCTTTTGGTATTTGTGTTGCTGAATTGTGGTCCATTTTCGGTAACGATGGTCATTGGAATACCAAAATGAGTCATGATATTTTCCATTATGAAAGTGCAAATGTGTTTTGAGGTGGTCTTCCTAAGGGGAATAGCTTCTACTCATTTTGTGAAATATTTAGTTGCAGTGATGATAAAGCTATGTCTGGCAGAGGATGATGGTGTTATTGGTCTAATTAAGTCTAATCCCCATTTTTGGAATGGCCATGTAATTTGTGTTGTATGCAATTCGTTAGGTGACACATGTATCAGATTACCATGCTTTTGGCAAATGTTACATGTTCTAACCTTGGAGACGCAATCGTATTCCATGTATGACCAATAGTAACCTAAGCGCCTAATCTTTGTTGCCATTGCTTTAGGTGCTATGTGTCCTCCACAAAGTCCTTCATGGATTTGTTCTACGATCATTTGACCATCAGTGCTACTAACACACATTTGTAGAATACCTTCATATGATTTACGACACAAGGTATCTCCTATTAATGTGTATTGGCAGGAACATTTTTGTACGACGTCCTTTTGAGCATTTGTCAAGTGTTGTGGAGGTTCGCCTCTTAGAAGATACTCTTTTATGTCATCATACCATTCTACTGCATGTGTTGTACTAATAGATGCTATAGGTACTTCATTTAGAATATTAATTACAGGTTCGACACAACTGGTTATAGAACTAGGCAATGCATGAAACATTTCAGGTGTCATGTTTAAGGCTAGTGTGGCAAGTGCATCAACGATGGTGTTTTTGCTTCTAGGAATATGTTGTATATCCACTTCTACTAGTTACCTCACTAGATGTTCAGTCAAATCACAATACTGTTGCAAATGGAGAGCTTTGCATGTGTAGAATTTAGTGACTTGATTAATAACTAATTGTGAATCACCTCAAACTACAAGGCATGAGATTCCTGAAGTTAACGCTACTTGAAGTCCTCTAGAAGACCTTCATATTCTACTATGTTATTGGTGCAAGGAAAGTTTAAGTGGTAGGTAGAAGGTTGGATTTATCTAGAGGGGTATGTTAAAATGGTTGTGACACTTCCTCCTCGAGAGGTTGAAGCTTCATCGAAGTAGAGGATTTCCTCATAATTAGCAGGTACGGTGTCTACACTGTTAACATTTTCATCTGGGAATTCGGGGTTTATCATTTCTTGATCGTGCATTGGTGAGATAGTTAGTTACTTGGCTATTGCTTGACCTTTTGTGGAAGATTGAATGACATAGTGTAAATCAAACTCTACAATCATCGCTTTCCACCTAGCTAACCTACTTGACTCATAGATGTTATTAGTGATGGTACAGAGAACATTATCCTTGCAAATGATGTAAACCTAATTTCGGAAGAGATAATGTCGTCATTTCTTCAAAGAGAAGATGAGGGTGAGGCATGATTTTTCTACATCGTTGTATCGTTTTTCATAGGCTATGAAAGCATGGCTTAGATAATATATAGGTATCTCGGCCCCATCTTGACGTTTTTGACAAAGCATGGATGCAATGGAGGAACTGGAAGTTGCAAGATAGATGTAGAAAGGTTTGTCACCTTGTGGAGGATAAATAGTTGGTAGTTGGGCCAAACTCTTAATTTATGTTCTCAAACACTTCTTGGCATTGTTGAGTCCATTGGAAATGTACATTCTTTCATATTAGATGTTGCATGGGACTCAACTTATCCGTTAGCCTTTCGATAAAGCGTGTAATGAATTGCAGCCTGCCTTGGAGGCCACGTAGTTTAGTAAGGTTTCTTGGTGGTTGCATATTGGTTATTGCTTTAACCTTATTAGGGTCTACCTGTATCCCTATTTTGAAAACTAGGAAACCAAGAATTTTTCCCGTTTTAACACCGAAGACACACTTTTTTGGGTTGAGCCTAAGGTCATATTTGAAACAACGTTTAAGCACTAAGTCTAGATCTTTTGCATGTTGTTCAGTTGTTTTAGACTTGACCGCTATATCATCAACATAATCATTGAGAAAATTGAGCATGTAGTCACTAAATATGTCTTTCATTGCTCACTGATATGTAGCACCTACATTTTTAAGGCCAAATGACATCATCGTATAAAAAAATTTCCCCCAAGGTGTCATAAAAGTTATCCTAAGTTGATGCTCTGGATTAATTCTTATTTGATTGTAGCCTGAAAATCCATCCATAAAGGATAATAGTGCATGCCCAGTTGTTGTGTCAATAAGTTGTTCAATTCTAGGCAAAGGAAATTCATCTTTTATAGTGGCTATATTGAGATCACGGAAGTCAATGCATATACGTATACTACCATTCTTCTTAGGGACTACAACAATGTTTGATACCCAATCAGAATAGTCGATGGCTTGGATGAAACCGGCTTGGTAGAGCTTTGTGATCTCAGCACGGAATGCTAATGCCACTTCGGCTCTAACCTTTTGTGCTTTTTGTTTTACTGGTTTAATTTTTTCATTAAGAATAATGTTATGTTGGATGATCTAGGGGTCTAGTCCTGGCATGTCTGTATATGACCATGCGAATTTTTTTATGTTGTCTTTTAAAACTTGAGTGATGTCACCTATGAGTTGTGGATCTAGTAAGGCACCTAATTTTAAGGTTCTAGCTTCATCATTAACCGTGGTAATGAGGATTTCAACCAAAGGATCTTCAGTGATATTGTTAGCTTCTAGATCTAGATTTTTAGTTATGTTTTTAGGCCAGTCTGACATTTCTTGAGTGGATGGATTTAGATCCAAAGATTCTAGGTAGATCACTCTTTCTACATCTCCGTATGGTCCATTGAGAGACAATAATAAGAGGATGTTGTTGGTGGCCATGATGCTCACTCCTGCCAATTAAAATAGGAGCGAAAGAAGAGACACTCCCTCGGTAGGAGAGTTACAAAGTGTAAACGAACATAGGATAATTAAGCTGTGCACTGACAAATTTAGAAGATGCGGTGGAAATTATGGCAGTTTAAGGCCATACCAGGCCACATGATAGTTTAAGGCCATACCAGGCCGCATGTTGACTTACCATTTGAACTGAGTGTATGTACTATTTTTAAATTTTGATGTTTGGTGGAATGTATAAAGACTGATGTAATGGCCTGAATTTAATTGTGGTATAAAATGGTTGCATTCCTTCGTTATCTTGATGTTTTATGTAAATATTTTTGTTATTTCTCATGTTTTTTATTGTTTTTCTTTATTTTCTAGAGTATATGTGTGCAACTAAATGTAACATAAATTTCTAAAGTGTAAAGCTATATGTAAGGTAAATACTTGGAAAAGAAAGCAACGACCGTGCAAGAAAAGAAAATTCAATGTAAAATGATGAGAGTTCATAAATCTGTAACTTATTGGCTCTAGTTTAAAGCCATTTCAGGCTTGGTACATCATTTTAAAGTCTTGATGGATTGTTTCATCTGTTGTTAAAGAAAGGATTACTAGTTTTATGCCATGGTGGGCCAAAGGTAGTAACATTTTCAAAAAATTTTAAACGGAACTAGCCATTTCTGACCGTGGCTAGTTTAATGTCATTGCGGATGTTTGTTGGTAGTTTTAACGTCATACCAAACATTTTGTAGTTTAACGTCATTTCAAACATTTCGTAGTTTAATGTCATTTCAAACATTTCGTCTCATTTGTTCTAGTCATTGAGTTGCCTATTGATCTTTTTTAGCTTAACGTGTGTAGCTGGGCATATGGGTATGATTTTATATTTACCTTCCCCTTCATTGGTGATGTTAAAGGGTAGTTCTGACCAAGAGACATCAGTAGGAATGGCTCCTATGTCTGCGTCCTCTTGTGTTTCTTTAATGCTAGTTGGATTGTGAGTCAACGTTGGGTTCATGTTTTGATGTATGTTTATAGTTTCTTGTTTAGGCTTAACGAACTTAATTTCTAATCCTTGAACTACCTCAAAATATGAGGAAGTGATCGATGCTGTTGTATCCCCATGTATGATGATCTCACCGCTCTCGTAAGGTAGGTGGATCTCCTGATGGATTGGTGAAGATATGACTTTAAGTTGATCTAGCCAAGGATGTCCTAGGATCAGATTGAACCCTAGAATTTCATCAACCACTATGAATTCAGCTGATGTAGGTAATTGGTCACCAGCTATGAAATCTAAAGTAACCATGCCTTTCACTCCCACATGGGAACCACTGAAGGAACTTAATATAGAGATTGTCATGGGCTATACTTGTTCAATGAGTCCTAATTTTTTGATGATGGAAAAAGGTATTACATTTGTTACTGCACCATCATCAACATGCACCCTACTTATTTTGAAATGATCAACCAATATTGTTATGAACATAGGGGCCATGGTGATTTCCCCTATTTTCTTATCTAGATTAATGTCCTTAACGCAGAACTCTAGGGATGTGGTCTTCGATTCTTGAAGTTGTGGGGATAATACTGCATAAATGGATGGTTCATTTGTAGGAAGATCCTCACTAACAAGAATTGAAGTTAGCATCCGTACGAGAGCCTCTTGATGTACTGATGAAGTCATTACTAGGTCATACAATCTTAAAGAAGTATTCTTTTGTTTTAAGGCTTGTGTGACCTGGGTCAATGCATTTGCTAGGTCTTTACCATTTGGGACATTCTTATTTGTAGATATTTAGTTCATTTGACCTAGCATTTGTATTTCTCATGGAGGGGGTTTTACGTTTGTAGCTGAGGATGTTGGGTTTGGGATATGACTCATGACATCATCTTTGTTTTGGTGACTTGTACTAGGCTCATTAATGGATGGACTCATGGGAATGGTGCTTAGTGGTGTAGGCTTTGGCCATTCTAATTCTTGTCCATGGTTTTCTCTCTCCATATGCTCTTTTTTTTTCTCTTTCCAGGTGCTCTCTTATTAGCCTATTAACAAGACTTTCTCGCAAAGGTTGTCGATAAGTGGAGGCGAGTTATGCACCAAGGTGTTTTGGCACCTAGACCACAAAGGGAATGGGTTGGTTTTCAGATGGTATGTTTGTTGTGGTGGCAACTGAAGGAGGTATGCAGATGATGAATGGTTTTGATAGTGTGGGGGATGTGCGCATGGTGAAAGGGGTTTGAGGATATGTTGGGGTAGGTGTGTTTTCTAAATGCTCGTGAATCATAAAAGTTTTTCAAGGAACATCTTGTCTGTCTTCCACATGGATAGTATTAATCACATATGGTGCATCATTGGTATTGAGAGGATCCTTGTAGACCCCCATGGATTGGTTCTGGGGTCTTACCAAGTTTGTCTCATCGAACACCACTTCACCCCTATCAATCATGCATTGTATGTCTTGTTTTAACGTAAAGCAGTAATCAGTCCCATGACCACACTGTTGGTGATATTTACAAAACCTATCCAACCTAAAGCCTTTTGGAATAGGAGGTTCATTGGCTGTTGCTAAGGCTGGATTTTTGGCCAATTCGCAAAAACAATCATGTCTTTGCGAGGCCGTGGGAGACATTTTTTTGTGTTCAATTAGCCCAACCTTTAGAAGTTGATCAAGTAGTTGTGAAGGATTCATGGGCAATGGTGTGTATTGAGCAGGGTCTTCCCTCTTGAAGGTACAAGCATGAACTATGTTGTTGTTTCTATTTGAAGAATTTTCAAGTGTAGGAGTGGATGTGGTTCTTTCATAGTTGTTTGGGACAGTGGGTTGTTTTCCCTTTTGTCCTGGGTGACTAGGTTGGGTTGTTTTAGCCACTGCTGCTACTATTGTTTTGGATTTATCTTTCCTTGTGTGTTGGCTCCTAAAGGTTGAGTAGGCTGGGTCATTACTTGTTTGTGCAGCCTCTTCTATGTCTTTAATTTGTACAAATTCCTGACTCAAAGTACGAGGTTTTAGATAATAAAGCTTTGATTTAATGAAATCATTTGCAGCTCCCTTAAGGATGGTAAGCAAATACGTTTCAGGAATAGGCTCGTGAAGTTCATTTAGAGCTGCACCCCATCTTTGGATAAATTTATGTGCTGGCTCTAAAGGTGCTTATTTAATTTGAATCAAACTATCTAATGTGGCTTCAGGTTTCATATTGTATTTGAAACAGGTGACAAACTAGTGTAAAAAATCTTCCAAAGAAGATATAGAGCTAAGGGGTAAGGCTCGGTACTAGTCTAAGGCTCTTCCTGTTAAGAAAATAGCAAATACATGTAGAATTACATGGGGCCATGCCTGAAGCAAAAGACTTTCAATTCAAAATGTCACTAGGTGGGCATTTGGGTCTCCCTCTCCATTTTACTTGGTCAACTGAGGTAAAAAGACTCCTTTTGGCAAGGTTAAGGGTGTAACTAAGGGGTCAATTGGGTCATCTTGATAGAAATCTAGTACTTTGACTTCCTCATTGTTCAAAGTCTTAAGGCATTTTAATTCCTCTGCCAAGGAGTGCATCATTTTTTTTGTGTCTGCCCATTCTTGGGTAGTAGGAAGACTGGCGGTTTGGGTTGATGGTAATTGATAATGACTTGATTTTGGCATCATTTAAGGAAAAAGAGGTTGTTGGACTATTTTTTGTTGTGGCAGGACAGCATTCAGGGCTAAGATTATGAGATGTGGTACACTGTAGTGAGTAGACGAGTTTTGTTGAACAACTGGTGGGACCCACTACCTAGTCACAGGTTGTGAAGTGATCATTGGTGTTTGTTGCATTTGCACTTGAGGTACATAATGGATGGACGTGGAAGCAGGTATGACCGATGGCATTCCAATCACTTGAGGTTGAGAAGTCATTCCTGCATTAGTCTATTGGGATTGTGTTTGCAATGGTATGACGGAAGTAGATGCATTAGTTTGAACATTGGACTTGGAGAAGATGGGGATGGGAATGGCTACTTCCCGTAAGGAAGCTAGTGGTGGAAATATTGTTTCTTCCAGGAATGTTTGAAATAGTGGGTTTGTATGGGCATGGGGGCTAATGGTATGGTATGATTCTCCATGTTCAGATTGGGCTGCACAGTCATCTTCTTCATCTTGAGGCTCTATGGGAGGTAGCTGTAACGCTTGACTTCTAGCCATGAGAAGTTGAGATATGAGACTATGATGGTGTTCAAAGAGTGGGATTATGTCAAATGCTGAAGGGATGAACTCACAACCTCCCTTGTGGATAAGTTCATAATTTTGTTTTGCTTTCCTTTCCGTACGGTCGATAGGTAGGTTGGCTTGAATTTTGACACATATGAAGTTGTACTGTTTGAGTGTAAGAGTGGCATAGGTAGGGTCTTTGCCCTGTATCCTAAGCAACTGGCATGTAGGGCCTTGAGGGTTTACTTGTTCAAAGATAATTATGGATTCCATTGTAGTCACAGGGTTCAAATTTTTAGCGATTGGTAGTGTTACTAGGTTGATTTGGAAGCATTCCATGATAAACATGAGTAGACTGGGCTAGATGAATGGAGTTGGTTGCAAGGAGTTGTAGCATGACGATGACACACATAAAACATGACCAAAATAATCAAACCAGACCAACAGTACAAGCTCAGTGTGACCAACAGGGATAGGAGACTCACAGGGTAAGATGAAAAAGTTTTGATAGGTAGCCTGATCAACATTTTAATAATGGAAAATTTAGGCCCTCCTTCTAGTGACAAAAACTGTGCTGACCTAAATTGTCGGTGTGAGGCTAGAAGGGAAATAGACATCAAAAGATCAAAAGGTAGCCATAGCTGACCCTGCCTTCACCCGAGGGAAAGCTAGAAAAGTAAATGAAGGAAGAGTGCCTTGGATGGTCTATACACAAATCAACCAAGGACTTCCCCAAGTGTAAGCTACGGCTAGCATTAGGGTTATCGTAAATGATGTCTTAAAACATGTAAATGCACATAAAAATGTAAACATGAGCCATAAGACGTAAGAATGTAAAGCATAAACAAAATGTAAACTATAAACTGAACGTAAATTGAATGTAAGTAGAAATGTAAATAGAACGTAAAATAGAAAACGGAAATAATGTTTGGTTGGCAAAATGGAAATGATGTATTTCTTAGAAAAGATGTGCACTGGTCAAAGCGTAGCTGCATGTAGATGGTAGGTTGAATGCCTAGCCCCAGGGTGATGTAACATGATGATGCGATGATGTGATGTGATGAATGTGAGAAATGCTTGGATGCCAATAGTTAGGTGTGCCAAACACCCAAGGATTGTAGGTTCTGTCCTCTCTCAGAATTGTCAATCTCTCCAATTTTTTCCTTGTTGATTTATGTGAATTGACAGGGTATTTATAGGATTGGGCCAGGCTTGGGCATGAAATTCAAAAATGGAATCAATGGCTGGGAGATGAGAGGAAAGCAGATCTAGTGACATGTATCCAATGGATAGTTGTGCTTGGGTTGGATGCATGTTGGCGAGAGTTGGATGTGTGTTGGATAGTTGTGCATGAGTTGGATTTGTGTCAGATAGTTGTGCACGAGTTGGATGTGTATCGGCAAGCTACATTCTTGACCAAGTACATCACATTTTACAATTTATGGGTTATTCAAGCTCATAGAAATACAAACAATTTAGACTGTGAGGGCTCGACAAGCCCATGAATGATGAAAATTTACAAAGAAACTCAAGAGGGATTGATTCCGGCTCACTTGAAACTTCTTCATCCCTAAATCAACTGCAATGGGATGTTGATTTGAGGGGTTTTGGGGCTATCTTAGGTATTTGAGCCTCTAGTGTGTGTTGATTTTGGGCTTCAGTGTGACTTGATTTATGGTCATGCTGCATTCATGCCTAGCGTGACCTCTAGTGTGTGTCTAACGTCTAGGATGCCTAGCATCCAACATCTAGCATTCAGTGTCCAACATGTGTATGCCCATCATGACTTGCATAACTTTGAGATGTTTTACAGTGAGACATTTTTCACTATTCATATCTCGATCATGGATGATGGCATTTTTGATCTTTGGATATCGAGAGATTGCTCTAATTGAAGTAGGATCCTTGGCCTGAATCACCATGCTACTGTTCTTGAGAGAAAACTTAAGCTTTCCCATGTTATTTGTGCACTTGAGGATATATTTGACAATATTCTTAGGCAGCACAATCTTGTACAACAACTCCAAAAACTTCATAAGTTCATCTGGAGCCATGCCCTTTGACACAACACCATAGAGCGATGCAGCGGTGATCTTGTATTCATGGAAACTCTGAAGGCGGCTTTCTAGTTCTGCAATGGCAATGCAGAAATCGTAGGCTTGTTTCAGTTTTAGTTAGATGATCATAGGCTTCATGGTTCTACGTTACTCATCGGCATCAGCGCAGTCTATTACAGGATCAGGGCCAACACGAAATACTCTAAAATATGGTCACAGGAAGAACCAAGCAAAAAAATATATGGTCACATACAAGATCTGGATTTTGAGAGAGATTGTGATTGAAGCAAGAATCTGTAGATGGTTTTTTGTAGACTACAATCGTGACAGTTAAAACCAAAAATTTTTAACTGCTTGGATTGGCTTTGAGAATAGGCTACTTGGAGTATGTCATGCTATGGTCATGCTCAGCGTGACCTATAGCGTGACCTAAAAACTTATAATTTTGGATGCTAGATGCTAAACTTGAACTTTGAGCAATTTTCTTCCACTTTTGATTTGATTCGACACTGCTTAGGAGGGAGGGGGGGGGGGTGAGCAAATTGCCTTGGGTAGGTTGGGTGTGAGATCAATGCTTTAGCCAAATTTTTCCTTCTGAATGCTCGAAAGGGCTTAAGTAATTTTCAATTTAAAGTGCTAGGCTAAAATTAGTGGTGTTTCAGAGGGTGTGCATAGATTTCAAGCTACTGAATATGACAACATTCAAAGATCACTTTCCATTTCCATTTTTTGACCAAGCCTTAAACACCATCACAGGGCATCACTGCTATAGTTTTCTAGATGGATATAGTATATATAATCAAATACAAATAGCCCTAGAAGACCAAGCCAAGACTATGTTCACTAGTCCTTGGGGACTATTTGCATACAAACAGATGTCGTTTGGCTTGTGTAATGCCCCTGCAACATTTCAACAACTACTTCTAATCATCTTCCCAACAGTAGATAGGAAATGGTGTAGAAGTCTTTATGGATGATTTATCCACCTATGGAGAAAACTTTGATCAAGCCTTGGACTAGTTAGAGGAAGTGTTAAAAAGATGTGTAGAAACCAATTTGAGGCTCAACTGGTAAAAAATCCATTTGATGATCCAAGAGGGCATAGTACTAGGGTATAAAATCTCACACACAGGGATAGAGGTAGACCTCGAGAAAATCAAAGTTATCCAAGAAATTACCTATCAACTAGAAACTTTTAAAGATATTCAGGCATTCCTTGGACATACTAGCTACTATAGGAGATTTATTGAGAACTTTTCAAAGGTTTCCAAACCATTGGTGAAAGTAACGAAAAAGGACATACCTTTTGAGTGGACCAGGGAATGTGAATTAGATTTTCAAACTCTAAAATAAAAGCCAGTAGAAACACCCATTCTACAATCTTTTGATTGGTTCAAACCATTCCATATCATGATTGATGCATCCAACTATGTCTTAGGAGTCGTACTTACATAGTTAGATGACCAAAAGCATCCTTATTACATCCACTGTGCAAGTAGAAGTATCATTGGTGTATAACTTAACAACACTATCATAGAGAAAGAATTAATGGCTGTAGTGTTTGCACTAGAAAAGTTTAGACACTATGTATTGTGATATAAAGTATATATACATATAGATCATAGTGCAATAAGGTTCATCATGAATAAGCCAATGGTAAGCCCTTGTATCATACGATGACTTGTAATCTTACAAGAGTTCGATCTTACGATGATTGATCGTAAAGGCACCAAGAACATAGTTGTTGATCATTTATCTCAGTTGTGATGGGACAACAAAGAGGATGAGTATCCAATTTCTAATTATTTTCCTAATGAATTCCTCTTTGCTGGTGTAGTGAATAATCAATCACCCATGGAGACAAACAGGTATAGTAGCATTCTTACCTATCTCTTCACCCAAAAAATACCACAAGAGTTAAACCTTAAGAAGAAACAATAGTTTCTTCATTGAGCCAAGTACTTTATGGAAATCAATGGACAACTTTACAAAGTGTGTCCTGATGGCTTAGTTCAATGGTGTGTTCCTGATATAGATCAACTGCAAGTTCTCCAAGATGCTCATGAGGGTCCTTGTGGGGGTCATTATGCTAAGAGATGAGTGGCCATCAAGATCTTGCTTGTAGGATATTATTGACCTACATTATTTCGGGATGCCCATCAATTCGTCCAATCTTGTAAGCACTGTCAATGTGATGGCGAAATGACTACTAGAATGAAGGGTTCGAAAAAATGGATCCAACTATTAGAACCCTTCGACATTTGGGGAATCTATTTTATGGGGCCAATTACACTAATGTCCAATGGAAAATCCTATATCATTGTTGTTGTTGATTACCTAACTAAATGGGCAAAAGTAGCTATTATTAAGGATTGTACATCATCTACAGTTGCACGATTTTTTCAACAACAAATTATAAACATGTTTGGTGTGCCTCATGCATTTATTTTAGATAATGGTACCCACTTCATAGGTGCAACTATTTAGAAATTAATGCAACGCTTAGGGGTTGAGCATAAATTGACTACACCATACCACCCCCAAGTGAACGGTCAAACAGAAGTCACCAATAGGGAGATTACAAAGATATTGACAAGAACTATTAGCAAGTTTAGTCAAGACTAAAGCACTAAACTAAATGATGCTCTTTGGGCATACCACTCCACATGGAAACTCCCTACAAGCTACTCTTCCTATGAGTTAGTATACAGTAAATTACCAATGCTTCCCATTCAAACTAAGCTCTGTACACTACCCATGACATGTGACCTCAACCTTGACCTTGATCTAGCACAGAAACAATGGTTAGTAACCCTTAACTTGCTAGATAAAAATTTACTAGCTTCCCTATCAACTAACGAGTGGCACAAGGCATTCAATAAACAACATCATGACCTAAGGATTAGGAAAGTTAAATATCAACCAAGAGATAAGGTACTCTATTGGAATCCCACACATGTATGACAACATACTAAATTTCAAACACTATGGGAAGGACCTTATATTATTTATGCAACTTTCCTTCAAAGGCCATGACAATATACAAACCTGAGAGCCCAGATAAGAAACTTTTGGTCAACATGCAACAAACCAAACCTTTCCAGGAGCTTAGGAATGTTAGTACACATTTTACCTCTATTGATGGAAAACCTTGCTCACTAGTTTGGATCTCCTCCTTCTAACTCAGTCATGGGGGAGATGGCCACCTATGTTAACCATTTTAGGCCCTCAGTTCTTTTTGAATTTTTTTTTTACACATTTTTCCAACTTTTCTTATTTTTGTTTTCCACCATTATTCATGTTTTTACTATTTCCTTGTTTGCTTGATTTACTTTTATTCATCATAGAATAAGTGCTCATGATGGTGGATTTCATTATATCATATTCATTGCTAATGTTTGGTTTTTACCTTTGAATTATGATGCTGATATTAAGGTATGGTTCTTTTGGTAAAATAGGCAATGAGTCCACCCCGTCCACTCATCCATACAACTCTATGGTCTCCTTTGGCTTGGAACTATACAGTCCCCTTTTTCTAAGTAAATTTATTAATAAATTAGTGGCTGGGTACTTTTCAAACCAAGGAAAGACTCAAAGGATGAAAAGGATGTGACTTCAAGGGGATTCGATGCATTTGTGCTAGCCATTATCTTGGGTGCTTGGATGCTTATTTCTTAGGTTTTCTGCCATTTTGACATTGTTCAAAGATTAGGAAGCCGAGTGAATAAAAATAAGTCTTTCCATGGTGTGGTTCTCATGCAAAGAAAAAAAAGAAAAGAAAGGAAAGGAGAAAAGTGAGAATTCAAAGCATACACCTTAGACATAATAAAGTAATATGGGATACAAGCACTGGTTTTGAAACTAGAAAGACATGTTACCCATGCCTAAAAGTTTCCTCTAATTAAGGCCCTTTCATACTTATCCATCTCGCTCTCCTTAGGATGGTGGTCACTCTTTGTGAAGGCTTTCTTGTTGCATCAAGAGGATGGATTAGCCAGGTGCATTGATGTGAGCTCATTGAATGTGGTTGGTTTGAGTCTAGATTTGGAATGAAGTTCTACTCAGTCATCTTAACCATGAAATACACAAGGGTCTTTACACAACCTTGTTCTTGGGATTCCATTCCATTCTCTCCTCTCCATCTTTCTTCCCATTTTTCACCTCATTGCTAGTTTTATCATTAGTCCATTCTGGGTTGATGCATTGTTTTTCTTTGGTGAATTCTTATGGGTAAGTTTTTAACTCTTTCTTCAAAATGACATTCCTAGAGCCTACAAACTCTTTGGTTTTTGGTTTTTTTAGGGTATAAAAGACATGAGCTTGCTATGGGGAGGACCCATTGGCATTCCTTTTGGTGCAATTTTTAAGTTCTTTTCCTTAAACATTTTCTACAATCAATCATCTCTTATTTCATCCCCATCCATGACATCCATTTCATTGGTGTTGCTGTTGTTATTTTTTCCCATATTTCTTGTTCCTCATATTTTTTCATCTTATAGCTACCGAAGGTTCACTCTTAGTCGTGGGGGCCCTAGCACAAATTTTTTAATTTTCTCAATTTTACTATTTACCTAACCCCTACACCTTGGGTAGTCACCTGTGATAAATCTCCAAACTAGTTTATGTCATAACCACAACTCAACTAATGCACTTCATATCGAGGCAAGGTATCAATTGCATTGTGGTTTACCTATCCTTGCTCATTTTTGATTGTGTTGTGTGTGCAGGTGGCAATCATATAAATAATGGACTAGGCTTGGAGGATGTAACGACAGAAAATGTCGGTAGCTAGAAAATACCAAAAAAAAAATCCATGTACATAGTCTTAACCATGGATCCATGCAAGGGCTATGCTGGAGAAAAATAATCCACAGTGCCCTGAACGATCTTGTCGATCAGATAGGGACTTACTCAATCAGTAAATCGACGAAGATTATAGATATTCCGTGGAACGATTTGATTCGATGAATCACGAAAGGAGAGGAAAACGATGTAGATAAATTGCAATAATGGCAATGTTAACATGACAAGGAGAATCAGATTTAAGAAAAAATGCGCAATTCTAAGATCTGTGCTTTGACCTGAAAACTGAGTATTTTGTATACAAAGTTCCAATGGGAAAACTTCGATTATCTTGTGCGAAAAATACACAAAATAACAAGAAAACTGTTCAACAAGGAGTACAGAATGAAGCTCGGTCTACCTCGTAAGGCAAAGGCGAGATGCAAGGAAGGTCAAGCCCAGATGTCTATCGATCAACTATTTCTGATCAATAGATCTTGCCAACCACACCAGATGATCTCTCGATCTTTGATCTATTCTCTTTGCCTTAGGTAGTCTCTGCTCAAAGCTGCCAATGATCACCAATGGGGAGAACTGTATTTTCACCAAAAGAGATGATCGCTTCTGCTACCAATGCTCAAGGATGTCTCTTGTCTCTACTCAAAGGTGATAATCACCAAAAGTCGAAGAAGCCCCCTTTGTTTCTTCGTCAACTGGAGTATTTATAAGTTCAACAACATGTGGAGAAGGCAAGGCCTTGATGACACGTGTCTCGAACCTTCAAAAAACCGTTAACTTGACCAACTTTATATTAAAACTAACTATGTCACGTTACATTTCTGGACAAGGTACGTTGTTAACCGCTTTTGCTGAAGTTGCCTCATGATTATGCATAATACGCTCATCCGTGTATTGTGCGTGTGGATAACAGGTGTGTGTTTGGCATTGTCTTAGCTCATCTCAAGCTGCCTTATGCTTGTTTGCACTGCGTCGCATAACAGAGCGTAACAAAGCATGGAAATAGTTGATTCAAGCTATTTTATGCTCATTTATGCCGCAAAGCGTAATAAAGCGTGAAAATGATCAACTTGACAATGAAGTACGTTGATGTATGCTGCGTAGCGTAACGAGCGTAAAGCGACCAATTTGCAAAAAGAAAGGAGTTGATCTGCTGCACTTCTTTGGACTCTGACCTTGATTTTTTGAAGCTCGTTACACTGCTTTGCATAATGGAGCGTAAAACCAACCCTGGACAAAAGACTTAGCAAAATATACGACAAGTCGCATATTACGTTGCTTAGGCCTTAAACTTTATCAAATCTGCCGAAGTAAGTTACCTTCTGATATCAGGGTATGTTAAATAGAGTTATGCTAAGCATCACTATGCTATGTTGCGTAATGTAGTGTAAAGATAGAAAACATAGTAAGATTGAAATCTGTAAGGAACTTGGAGACTTGATGCTGCATGCCTCTTTGCCTTGCTTTGCCTTCTGGAATTTGTCGTGAACTTCCACCCAAATCATGAATCTTCGCCTTAGGCCTATTTGCAATTTCCACGGTGTTTCAATGGCCCCTCTTTGTTGACGGTTAGAGGGCTTGCCTGAAAGACGTCGACAAAGAATACAAAACACCGGATGGGTGAAAGTACCAATATCTTTTATCAACAGGTACTCAAGTATCATCCTGCCAACGTAGAGGTGTAGAAATGAGGAAAACGGAAGATAAAATAGTATGGGAGGAAACAGGTTCGGGGAAGACTTAAATGAGGTTTGGGGAAGGCTCAAATGAGTGGGTATAGCTTTTTCACGCATAAGCAATTAGGCTTTCTCCTGCGATTGTGTTTGCATGGAGTTATGCCGTCATTTTTGTGTTGAAGGGGGTTGCATAGACGAATTGTATTCCATCTGCACGGCCTAGGTGAGATGTGTTTCACCCATTTTTCCGACCCACCCTTTCTTTTTGCCATCCACTAGACGAGTTACGTTACGCCGACTGATGGACTTGAGTGTAATGAAGATGCGGAAAGCGTTTCACGTTTTGTGTAAGGAAAAACAGATGGAATGGCTAAGGAGGGGAAGTAAAGGCTAAATATAGAATTATGTGGAACACAGGGATGTACCCCCGAGTGGATAGGTTAACTTAAGTAGTAATCTCAAAACGTTGTCAGTATTACACCGCTCAGATGCATGCACCTTTGAATGACATCCTCGTAGCGAGTAACCTGTAACCAAAGGAGAAAATGGAGGGTACCATTGCTTGTGCGAATCACTAGAGAGGTTGTTGAAACAAGTGCACTTTGAGGTGAGATAGAGCAAGTGGGCTGTATAGGAGGAACCATAACCAAAGGCCAGGGTCTTCAATGTTGATGCTCGGCCTAGCATATCACCACTAAAGAACATCAGACTTGTTGCACCTAACTGGTTATGCAGATAACCAGCTAGGTGAATCTGTGAAGTCGGAGCCTAATAGTGATGATGAGCGGAGATCCCCAAAGTCGTAGTTGATGAGAACTCCTTTGGGGCTTCAAACGACGAAACTAACCTCTCAGAGGTGCCATTGTTGAAATGGGTGTAGTGACGGCATCTTCGAGGGATTAGTAGTATGCCCTTCAGCACATCCGAGGGATCAGCAGAATGCCCGTGAGGTAGCAACGCTAGGGCTATCCCAGTATCCCACCCTATTTGTTTTGCAGCTGCACAGAGACGATTACACTCGCTTGATTTGCTTGATGGCAGTTTGTAAGTCCCAGTTTTAAGTCTTGGTAGACTGTTGTTGCTGGTTTTAAGTATCAGCAGACCATGGTCCTAGTTTAAAGTTTGGGCAGACTGAGAAATGCTAGTTTTACGTCGTAGCGGATGGTGGTAGAGCTAATTTATGGTCTCAACAGACCGTGTTGTGGGTGTCAGTTTCATATCATGACCTAGGGACAAATCTATGCTGGTTTCACGTCTCAGCAGACAACTACTTATGCCAGTTTCATGTCATAGCGGACAACCGGCACCAGTTTAGCGTCGTGGCGGACGTGTGCAGGAAATGCCAGTTTTTTGTCTTGGCAGACGTGTACAACACTACCAGTTTTATGTCGTAGCTGATGGTTGCAACTTGCCAGTTTTACATCGTGGCAGACGATCAATGCCAGTTTAGCGTCGTGGCGGATGCATAAGAGGAATGCCAATTCTACGTCGTAGTGGACGGTTGTTGCCATACCTGATGCTAACACTGGAGATGTAGCTAGATGTAATACCATTTCAGATATATATGATTCACAGGATTCAGTAACTCGTTGTCATTGATATCTGCTAACTTGAATGCTCCGTTGCCATATACGTCAGCTACCAAGAAAGGACCTTCCCAGTTTGTAGAGAATTTGCCCATTGGTTCGTGAACGGCCTTGAGAACCAAATCTCCCTTCTTGATCGGATGTTTTTGAAGATTATGGTGGTGCTTTTGCCTCTGCTTATCTTGATACTTCTTGATTGTATAAAGTGTCTGTATTCGTTTCTCTTCTACTGAATCCAAATCCATGATCCGAGACTCGGTGTGTTGAGCCTCATTTATAATCATGGAGAGGACCATTCTCAGAGAAGGAACTTGTAATTCGAGGGGTAGCACTGCCTCAGATCCGTAGACTAGGATATAGACCTTACTATCTGTAGTCGTCCTACATGTAGTATGATACGCCCATAGCACATAGAGGATCTTTTCATGCCACCATCTCTTGTTGCTGTCAAGCATTTTCTTGAGCAGGTTGATAATGACTTTATTTGTGGTTTCAGCTTGACCATTTGCTTGCAGGTAATAGGGCAAGGAACAAGATTTTTTGATGCCAAGGCTATCACAGAAGGATTTGGTTTCCATACTGCTAAATTATGGCCCGTTATCGGTCATGATAGTCATCGGGAGACCAAATCTGGTTACAATGTTATCTAGAATGAAATGACAGATCTGTTGAGACGTGATTTTCTATAAAGGAATAGCTTCTACCCACTTCGTGAAATACTCAGTGGCGGTGATTATGAAGCTATGACCTACAGAAGATTTCAGTGTGATAGGCCCTATAATGTCTAGTTCCCATCGTCGAAAGGGCCATGTTATTTGAGTCATGTGTAACTCTGTAGGCGACATGTGTATAAGATTTGCGTAACGTTGACACGTGTCGCACATTTAAACCTTTGTAAGATAATCTTTTTCCATGTACGGCCAATAATACCCTAAGCGATGGATTTTTGAAGCCATAGCCCGTGGTGCTACGTGTCCTCCGCATAATCCCTCGTGGACCTCACCAACTATACGTTGTGCTTGGTCTTTGTTAACACAAGTAAGTAATACTCCATCAAAAGAGCGTCTACAAAGAGCACTATCTCCTATGATGATGTACTACCTAGCTTGCTTGCGGATTGCATCTTTCTATGCACATGTTAATTCATGCGGTGGCTAGCCTTGTAAGAGGTAGGTTTTAATTTTGTCATACCACTCTAGCATTCTATCCTTGAGCAATGAAGATATTTGCATCACCTGAATGATAGGACCTGTACAATCTGTTATTAAGGTAGGACAAGTGTCGAGCAGGTGTGATGACATGTTTAAAGCTAGTGTAGCTAGTGCATCGGCCAGTGTGTTATCATTGCGTGGCACGTGTTGGGCATCGATGGTCGTAAACTGCTTCAGAAGATCTTTAGCCATATCGCAGTAGGGCTGTAAATGTGCAGCCTTGCAGGTGTAGACTCCTATGATCTGATTTATAACAAGTATCGAATCACCCCTAATTGCCAGGTGTTGAACATCAAGCTCTCTAGCAGTTAGTAATCCCCTAAGGAGCCCCTCGTACTTTACCACATTGTTCGTACAGGGAAAGGTAAAGCGATAAGTGTGAAGACACACATCATCAGGTGATAGTGTAATAACTGTGGCAGCATTGCCGCCTTTAGCAATTGAAGCTCCATTGAAATATAACGTTGCTTTAGGGCTTGTTATGATAGGGCTTAAGCTATGTACATACTCATCTGGAAACTTAGGCTATATGGTTGCCTGACTGTCAATAGGAGATGTTACTAACTGGTTAGCTATTGCTTGGCCTTTCGTAGAAGAATGGGCAATGTAATGCAGATCGAATTCTACCATGATAGCTTTCCAACAAGCTATTTTACTACTTTCATATAGATTATGCGTAATGGCCCTAAGAATGTTATTTTTGTAGATAATGTTAACCTGGCTAAGGAAGAGATAATGTCTACACTTCTTGAGTGTAAATACTAATGCTAAGCAATTACGCTCTACTTCGTTGTACCTCATTTCATATGCACATAGAGCATGACTCAAGTAGTAGATGGGTACTTCCAACCCATCATCCCTCTTTTGACAGAGTAATGCAACTAAGGCTACATCTGAAGTTGCGAGGTAGATGTAAAACGGTTGATCCCTTTGCGGTGGGAAAACTATTGGCAAGCATTGAAGCTCTTGTTTCAAGCTATCAAATGCACACTGACAATCGTCTGTCCATTCAAAATTGACCCCCTTTTTAAGCAAATGTTGCATAGGGTGTAATTTATCGGTTAACCTCGAGATGAACTGCCTGATAAACTGTAACCTCCCCTGCAATCCGCGTAATTGCTTGAGATTTGTAGGGGGTGTCAATTCAAAAATGACCTTAACTTTATCAGGAGCCACACATATACTAGTTTCCGATACCAAAAACCCTAACATGCATCTGGTTTTGACTCTGAATACGCACTTCTTTGGGTTGAGCTGGAGGTCGTATTTAGAACATCTCTTAAGGACTAACTCCAGATCCTCTGCATGGTCCTCTGACTTTATAGACTTAACAGCTATATCATCAACATAATCATTCAGTCTCCTTAGGAGGTAATCACTGAAGATGTACATCATGGCTTGTTGATACGTAGCTCCGACATTTTTTAACCTAAAAGGAATCATGGTGTAACAAAAGGTCCCCCAGGGTGTCATGAATGTCATTGTTAGCTAGTGCTCTGGGTTGATGCGTATTTGATTGTAGCCTGAGAAGCCATCCATAAAGGATAAAAGTGCATGCCCAGCGGTTGTATCCACCAATTGATTGATACTCGGTAATGGGAAATTATCCTTAATTGTAGCTTTGTTCAAGTCTCGGAAGTCTATGCAGATGCGTATCCCTCCGGTCTTTTTGGGAACAACTACAATGTTGGATACCCAGTTTGAGTAATCGACCACGTGAATAAAAACAGCCTGGTATAGTTTAGTGATTTCATCATGTACTGCTAGCGCGACTTCTGGCTTGATTTTTTGTGCTTTCTGTCTGACGACTTTGATATGGGGATCTAGGATTATGTTGTGTTGTATTAACCTTGGGTCTAGTCCCGACATATCTTCGTATGACCATGCAAACATTGTGATATTATTCTGGAGGACCTGTTTTATGTCATCATGTGCCTTTTGGTCTAGTAAAGAACTAACCTTAAGAGTTTTAGTCTCACCCCTATGTGTAACCACAGAGACCTTGTGGAGGGGGTCTTCAGTTACATCTCCAGCTTCCAGATCTAGCATGTGCGTCGATTGTTCTGGCCGGTCTAGCGATGTTTTCGACGTGGCTATGGTTGCGTCATTAAGGGAAACGTTAGTTTCTACTAGTGTTGGATCAAGTTGTCTAATGATTTCACCGTGTAGGCTTGTTAAAACTAGCGATGCATATAAAATTTCATCCATCTGCCAATTATCCTGCAAAATTGTCAAATACAAAAGTAATTAGAAAGATGCTAAGTTTGATGCGATAAGTATTTAATGAATAACGCTTGGTTTAGTCTAAGAGGATGTGACGTGATGTTACTAAGCGTAAAGCTAACTGAATTTTAAATTCTGTGAACAGTCTGTAATTAATGCGACCTAATTATGAGGAGATAAGATGCAGTAGTTTAGGGTCGTTTTGGACCGTAATGCATGCGATATCTATCACAATTAATGCCTTGATTTTCAGGTTCTAGCTCATACTGACACCAGCATTTGAGTAAGTTTCGCTAAAATCGGGCGTTAAGTCGGTTAATTTCGCATATAAGTAAGTAGTCCTCATTGAAAACAGGCTGTTGGCCATTGCGAATTTGAATTCTCAACCATTACAGAGAGAAAGAGGAAGAGCGAAAGATTGGGGTGTGTTACTCATGAAAGAGTGAAGGTGTGAAGGTGTTAGAACTGCAACAATGGTGCCAAAAGTAAGAGGGAAGAATGCCAAATTGGCAAAGATTGACAAAGTACAAGGGAGCCTGCAGTGTGCCTCGCAGGCAGTGGTCGAAGTGAGAGATGCTATGCCTTTGAATCAGTAGGCCATCCCTTGCTTGTTCGTATTATTTTTAATGAGATGCCTCTTCTTTGAAGTGTTTATTCTTATAGCGTCGTCTACATAAATTAGAATTTTAGACTGTAGACCTCGCGTTAAAACGAGGGTTTATACAATAAGATTGTGTCTATCGCCATTGCCAGGGACAAACCTTGTACTATTACAAGGGTTTAGGCGATTTCGGCTATATAGCTAAAGCGTAATTTGTAAATTTTATATAGTTTGGACATGCAATGGGAATCTAGACGATAATGTGTTTATTATTTTCTCTGTACAATATCATGTTAAAACCCATTTTAATCATCTTGGATATACTCAGGGTTTTATGCTGTATAAACCTGATCATACCCAACGTTCCTCCCCCTCAAACTCGATTGCATGGGAGGGCTATATGGTTTTGAAAGGGTGCGCTGGAGTTTCTGTAGTTTTTACTACGTAACTACAGCATTATTGTATGGTCACACCTATCGGGAGATATCGCTGGCACCATTTTGGAACACCTGTTAGTGGGTTCTACGTAGGGAATCCTGGCTTTTTTGATAGATGGGGCTATTGACACTGGTCGTCCCTAGGACCGTGAACTTAGCACCAGAGGGTTGAGATGCTTAAGTTGGATCTGGGAAATGGCCAGGTTTAGCTGTTACCACGGGTACAATACATTGTTCATGGCCCATCATGTCTTGACTTACTTTCAGAACCCACCAGGCACAATGTATTATTCGGGCGGGTAAGTTGTTTTTGTTGGCGGTATTGTCATTATGTGTCTAATGTCTGGATTTGTAAAGTGTAAGATAATAATGTGTTGTATGATATAGGTTTTTTATCAACGAACATGGGTTAGTAGGCAAAAATGATACGTTTTCTTGGACTGAAACGGCGATAAAGGAGTTTACCTCGAACAGCAACATACGCGCCGGTGTAATTGGGTAGATAGCGTTCAACATTCATGAGTATTCCACCTGTTATGCTGATTCCTTCCAAAATTGCCAGAATCTTGGGTGGTTACATGAAGAATGGACTTTGGACCTGCCCCTTACCGTCGCAGACGTGCAGAGGAAACTTCCTCCATTTCCTTTGCCATTTGGACCTAGTAAGGTTTCGTTGTTGTTATTAATTACTATATATTTTATTGTGTTTTTTTTTTGTATTTGAAGTGTTGCGTAATAGTGTTTTTGCTACTTTGACATGTGTCTTGTGTTGTTCAGTCAGGGAATCCTGGGAGATTACCCTTATAATTTCCGGCCGCGAGGCGAATACCCTACTTTTCCGCTATGATGACATCAAGGAGGCACAACGCTAGCTCGGCCATGCGACAGCCCCAGTTGCATTGGTCACCAAGCTGCGAGAAGCGAGCTAATGCATTTATTTTTGGTCGTAACCCCTGATGTCCCTGCCAGTGAAATGTTAACCCTGGTCAACTCCTTCAGCGAGAGGGCTGAGCATTTTTGCACACACGTGCATCACGTGCATGTAAATTTTGATATTGACGCTCAGCTGTTTGCTGACCTTTTCGGCGTCTCCTCTAACAGCCTTCCCATAGAGGAAAAAGCGAGAAGGAGCCTTAAATGTTAGGAAGAGCTGGAGGAGTGGCTAGGGACCAAGAAGGAGACCAAGGGGATCCTTTGTGAAAAGATCAAACTAGAGATTGCCAAGACTATCTATCCTCTCTTCTGGGCCTGAGCTTTCCCCAAAACACTCTTGTAAGGGAGGTTCTTTACCATAGACCAGGCCCATATCATGTGGTAGGTTATGGGGGAAGGGACCCAATTTGACTGGGCAAGTTGTTTCGCTAAGGGTTTATGCACTGAAATGATCAGGCTCCGCCAGAAGCTTGAGTCTCGTTTCAGTGTGCATTTCGCCTTCTTTATAGCTTGCCTTCGATGTTTTGTCGAATTTTTGGTTGTCCAGAGGAATGGAGTCTGGGTGTAGCAAGATCGAGACCAGCTATCCAAACCTTGGATTTTCCATATTTTTGGCACTACCCGAGGACAGGATCCTCCAGAGGGGATTGGCGAGTCTCTGTCTATAACAACAAGGGATTTGGCGGTGTCTTGGGTGCGTGGCCTTGATAGTGTAGGTAGGGTGATTCCCACTTACACTGGAAATGCTTCACAAGGGAAATGCCTGGCGGCAGAAATCATAAACACCTCATCTCAGCGTAAACGACCTCGCCTAACCGAGGCCCTTGTAGAACCAGCAAGTGGCATAAGCAAAACCATGCAAGTCAGAGTTCAACGGAGTAAACCTTTGCCTGGTAAGCGTAAAAACGTAGTGAAAGTTATGGAAATCCTTGTATTACGCAACTTTATTCAATGTATTTTGAATCATTTAAATGCGTTATGTGATATGAACAGTGAGGCTTGCAGAGCAGTTGACCCCTGAAATAGGGGCAGTGGTATTACGGAATGGGGAGGGGGCCCCTATTTTGGAAGAAGAGGCCCCAGCTGTTAGAATAAGCGATGCACAAACCCTTGTGCGTGAGGAGAGAGAGGAAGAGGAAAATGTTGACGAACCTCCCATTATAACTGGTAGAGGTAATAAGCGTATTAGAATTTTTAAGGTATTTTGTTAATAACTAGAGATTTTAACTTAATTACGCTACAGATGAACAAGATGCATCCACGTTCGCCGCTGTAAACAGAGTGCGGAGAGAATTTCCTGACAAGTTTGCCTTCATGGAAGGCATTGTCAGAGATATGATCGAGCATCTCGAGCGCGTCGATCCTGGAGCTGGTATGTTGCAGCTATAATAGGCTTATTTTATTACAAAGTTGTAATGTTTTACTTACATTGGATACTATTTGCTATCAGGAGCTCGCCTTTGATGACGGAGCCCATTGACTTGGACACAGTGGAGCCTTCATCAGACGAGGTGGTCATGCCATGCAACATTTATGAGGAGATGCGTAAATGTGCATTACACTCGACTCGCTCCTTGTGGGAGAGTAAAAATGTCAATGAAGACCTCTGGAAAAGGCTGCAGAGGTTAGAGAGGGAAAAGGTATCTCTGGCCAAAGAGGTCAGAGACTTAAAATCGCAATGCGAATTCCTACAGGTGTGGGGAATAGGTGAAGAGGACTGGCGTATAACTGTTATTGATTACTCTCGCTACTAGACTGCAGTCAGGAACAGCGTGCAAACTAGTCAGGAGTTGGTGGAGCAGAGGATGAAAATAGAGCTGTTAGCTCAGAAAAGCCAAGACTGGAGGGATTTCTGCACAAGTGTGCAAGAGTGGGGGTAGAAAGAAAAGAATCATAAGCATCTGTATAAGCGAGAAAGTATCGCTTATCATCAGCATTACCATGATTCTGCTATTGAAGCTCAATCCTTGCGGGTATTCCTTGATGTCATTGGCACATCTAAAGCCTTCGAGAAGTTTCAGGAGCAGGTGACAGTAAGCGCATCTCTGGAAAGAGAGATTATTCTTCCTAGGGGCGAGACTACCGTCCCTACTTTCTTCCCTGAACCGTCCCGATGGACTAGTGTGGAGAAAGGGAAGGTGAAAGCTGGAACTAATCTGGGGAATGGAGTATGGTCTGAATTAACTGAAGATGAAATTATGCAGCACCTATGGATCTGTTTAGACAAGCTCCCCTTTGCTGTGGAAGCAGGACCATCGCGAGTAAATTTGAATGTTATTGAATCTAAATTTTTTGATTTATGCTGTCATGGCTTTTCCTTATGCATTTACTATATATAGGTATAAGGAGTGGATGAAGAGGGAAGGCAGGATGAGGAGCAAATACAAGAAGAAGAGTGTAATGATGAAGACCGTCCTCCTGTGGAGCCATTGTTAGAGCAAGGACCTCATGAAGATGACATTCCTCACAAAGGAATACCTTCTAAAAGGGACAGCCCACTTGAGGATGATTTATTAGGCTTAGAGCTAGACCTGAGAGATACAGGTGACAGTGGTACTAGGGGGGATGCGTAATTATGATTTATGCATGATTTTATTGATTGGAATTGAACAATGGTCATATGAATGTTGGAAAGATTGGCTATAAGATCTTCTATATGATTTTAAATGTTATTTTTTTATTTTTATGTCTTTATTCATGCAAAGTGTAAGTGGAATTGTTAAAGACTGTGGATAGGTTGCGTTGTTGTAGAATGGAATTGCTAGTTTAAGGCCATCGCGGGTCGCCGGGTAGCATTTGCGTAAGATACAAGGTAGTTTTAGGCCATTGCGGGCCATCACTAGTTTTAGGCCATTGCGGGCCTTTGCTAGTTTTAGGTCATTGCAGGCCGCCACTAGTTTAAGGCCATTGTGGACCACCTGTGTAAGTCTGGAAGTGCAATTGATAATAATGTATATTTCTGCGTAATTGCACTAATGTAACTAATAGCAATCAAAGAGCGTAAATGGCGTAACATAAAAAATGTAGATGGCGTAGTAGATAGAAAGCGTAAATATGTATGTATATGTTAAAGAGGACTAACAATGAAAGTTAATAAGCGTAAATGGAAAACCAGTAAAAATGTGAAGATGCGCGTAAATGCCATTCCGATTAATCGCTGGCTCGCAATTGTTTCTTAATGGCCTTTACGTTCAATGGTGTGTAAGGGCGGGGAGATTTACGACTTGACTCTTCCATATCATCTTCCTAAAATGGTAGGTCGGCCCAAGTTAGATTGTCATCATTCATTTCAGTTTGTTTAGGGATTCAGGGATGGGTCTGATCATTAGATGTTTCTATCTCCGAACCCCGTTCTTCTTCAATATTGTTAATAGTCCTAGGGGTCATTTCGTCACTGCATATTACAACCTCTCCCCCTGCGTAGGGTAGGTGTATTTCCTGGTGTATTGGTGATGAAACTACCCTTAGTTGGGCTAGCCAGGACCTTCCTAGAATTAAGTTGAAACTGGGCATCTCCTCGACAACGAGGAATGTAGCATTTGTTGGGAATTGATCCCCAGCCACAAATTCGATGCACACTGTCCCCTTGACTTGAACCTGTGCTCCGTTGAACAACTTTATACACGTTGTCGTTGTGGGTTTGATCTGGTTGACAAGACCCAACCTATCCACGATGGGATAAGGGATGACATTTGTAGCCACACCATCGTCCACGTGCATCCTTCGGATCTGATGTTGACCAACCCGAATGGTGATAAACATGGGTTCAGTTGTCAGTTGACCTTTCTTAGGATCATCTTTAATGGATTCATCATGAAAGGTCAACGAGGTAGGTTTAGGTCGCTCAGCGTCGGAGGGAAACATGATAGCATGTATTGCTTCCTCCTTCGCTGGTAAGCTTTCATCCACAGGTATGGATGTCAGCATATGGACCATGGCCTCACGATGTTTTTAAGACATCATAAGCAAGTCATAGAGGCTTAGCGTTGTATTCTTCCATTTCAGAGCCTGTTTGACTTGCGTAAACACGTCAAGGAGGTCCCGTTCTCGGCTGGGTTGTTTATCCCCTCTGTCTTCTTCCATTTGCCCTAAGAGACAAATCTCCTGAGGTGGAACGGCGTCAATTGAAGGGTTATTTTTCTTCCTACTGAGGGGAGGTGGCTGTGTTTCTACACCCTTGTCCTACCCATGAGATGCAGGTGAAGGTACAGAGGCTAGAGGCCTGGGCTTAGAGAAGCCTAGCGTAATGTGGTTTTTGGCTGCATTAATGGATGCATCTCCTTCCCTTTGTTTATTGGGTGGTGGTTGGTGGTTTGTGTTAGAAGCTTGCCCCTGTGTAAAAGGGGTAGCCGGTGATTTTGGTACTCTAAGAATGAAAGGTGCTTTAGATGTAGGTGCGGACGTGGCCGCGGCTTTACTGTTAGTGTGAGGCTGAGTTAAATCTAAAGAAGGCGCCCGAATGACAAAGGGTGGCCTCGAGACACCACTAGCTGCCGATGAAAAGCTTGTCCCCCTTGGTGAGCTGGTAGGTACATGAAAAATAAAAGGTTGGTTGGGCGGTACCTTCCTCTTACCATCCGTACTTACCACGTTGATTGTGTACGGTGCGCTATTTGCATTTAACGGATCCTTGTACACATGCAACACTTGGTTTTCAGGACGCGTTGGACTACTGCCATCTAGTTTCAGAGAACCATCATCGATCATGCGTTGAATGATCATGCCTAGCAGTAATCGATGTCATGACCACACAACTGGTGGTAGTCACAGAAATGATCCAGCCTAAAAGACCTCGGAACTGGTGGTTCATTGGGCAGGGCTAAAGAAGGATTCTTCAGTAGTTCACAATGACATCTGTGATGCTTCAGAGCTTCTTTGGATACCTTCTTGTTCTGAATGTATCCTTCCCCTAACAATTTTTTTAACAATTTTGAATATTTTATAGGCAGGGCTGTATACTTTGAGTGATCTTTACACTCAAAGTTTGGTTTTGGCTGGGGGGCTTTTCAGGGGCAGAGGTGTCCTGGCTGGTGTTGCTTGCACTAGTCGTGGTCTCAGGAGACGCCGTAGGTGCCTTCTTATTTTTGTTCTTAGCACCTTCAGCTAGCGCAGCTACCGTCGTTATTGTTGCTTTACCTTTATCCTTGCCCTTGTTGTTAGCATTTTTATAGGTGACATACGCCAGGTCTTTGCTAGCCTCTGTGGCATCTTGGATGCTTTTAGTCTGGGCAAAAGCCTGATGTAAGGAGCTAGGGGAAAGGTAATACAGCTTAGACTTGATGAAGTCGTTAACTGCTCCTTTGAAAATGGCCAGCAAATGGGCCTCCGCAATTGGCTCATGGATTTCGTTCAAAGTAGCACTCCATCACTGTGTAAACTTTTGGACTAGTTCGAGCGGGTCTTATTTCACTTCCATAAGTTTATCTAATGTGACCTTTGGCTTTAGGTTGTATTTAAAGTGAGTCACAAATTGTGTCAGGAGCTCTTCCAAGGTTGAGATGGAAGAGCGAGGGAGGGCTCGATACCAATCCAAAGTTTTCCCTGCCAGAGACATTGCAAAGACATGGATGATTGTGTGAGGTCATTGCTGTAACAACAAGGATTCAGATCTAAAGGAAACCAGGTGAGCGTTAGGATCTCCCTCCCCATTATATTTAGTGAAATGGGGTAAGAACATCCCCGGGGGCAACGACAGCATGGGAACCGCTGGACTAATGGGATCATCTTGATAGAAATCCATGATCTGTATAGTGTCAAAGCCAACGGCCTTAAGGTGTCTAACCTCCTAAGTGAGGGTCTGAATAAGTAAGAAAGCTTGATCTAAGCCTGTTGATGAAGATGTCTATGTAGGAGGAACAGAGGGTTGAACTGAAAAAGTAGTACTAGGCAGTGAAAACGGGGCGATGGCTTGGCTGACAGGTGGTGCAATGGGGATTCCTACAGACGAGCTACCTGCGAAAACTACCATCCACCAGGTTGAGCAGAGAAATTGACCGTTGCCGACTGCGTGGGATAGGGATTATAAGGATATTGTGGGACCATCTATGGGACATGCGTGGTGGGTGCAACTAAGGGTTGCACACCATATAGCACAGACTGGTAGTGTTGTGCCACGGGCATGATCCACTGACTCACAGTGGGTTGTTGGATGGATGTTTGTGGCTAAGCGGTAGCTGTGATCTGTTGCCTTGGAGGGGGCAGCAATGATAAGGTCTGGACTGGATTTTGTACCAAGTGAGTTGTAGGCATGGCTTGGGGTTTCACTTGGTGAATGAAATGAGGTGCAGTGGACGCTGGTACCACCAACAGAATGCTGATTACATGCGGTGACGAGACCGCCCCCATGTTATTTTGGGGTGGTATTTGCACCTGCAGGATGGATGATTACGTAGTAACCTGTGGGATGACAGGAATGTGAGTTTGGGTGGTCATGGCTGGATTAAGAGGGTCGGCTTCTCCAGTGAGAGGAAATAGGAGATTTATGTATGTATGGGGACTAAGAGTATGATATGAATCCACGTGTTTAGACTGGGTTGTGAATTCATCTTCCTCTTCTTCCCCGTTCTGAGGTTCTAGCATAGACCGTGTAGCCTGACTCCTAGCCATAACTAGTTGGGTCAGGATTTCATGGTAATGTTCTGTCAGGAGGATAATGTCATCAGTTGTAGGGGTAAAATCTTGATCCCCTTTGTGGATCTGCTCAAAACTTCGCTTCGCCTCGATTTCGGCTCAGCTAAGGGCACGCTTTGCCTGGATCTTGACGCAGATGAAGTTATATTCCTCAGGAGTCATGATGGTAAATACAGGATCTTTGCCCTGCAATCTTAACGAATGACGCGACGGTCCCTGAGGTCCTATAACACCAGAAGCTGGTCTGGTAACGATGATGGGATTCACAGATGTGGCACCCGAATCGGTTGTGATCATAGCGGCTGTGGTTGCGTATGTAGAATCCATTGGTCAGGTAGATTAACGGCAATAAGCGACTGGATCTAAAAGGTGACTGACAAAGAAGATCACGATTAGGCTTTCTACCTTGTAGGATTCCAAAGGAATCATTACTATGACCGATCTACACCACACTATTTTTGTAAACTTCCCTAGAGGTATTGCGTTTACGTTTTAGAAACGTGGGTATAGATTGCTTACAGGGCTACTCATAAAAATACGAATCGAAGCCTAGGGCCCTCCTTCTAGTGCCAGAAAACTGTAACGATGGAAAATTTTGGTAGCTAGAAAATACCAAACAAGAATCCATGTACACAATCTTAACCACAGATCCATGCAAGGGCTGTGCTGGAGAAAATGAATCTGCAGTGCCCTGAATGGTCTTGTTGATCAGACAGGGACTTACTCAATTAGTAAATCGATGAAGATTATAGATATTTCGTGGAACGATTTGATTCGATGAATCGCGAAAGGAGAGGAAAATGATGTAGATAAATTGCAATAATAACAACGTTAACACGACAAAGAGAATCGAATTTAAGAAAAAATGCGTGATTCTAAGATCTGTGCTTTGACCCAAAAAGTAAGTATTTTGTATACAAAGTTCCAATGGAAAAACTCTGATTATCTTGTGTGAAACATACACAAAATAACAAGAAAACTGTTCAACAAGGAGTACAGAATGAAGCTCGGTCTACCTTGTAAGGCAAAGGTAGGATACAAGGAAGGTCAAGCCCGGATGTCTATCGATCAACTGTTTCTGATCAATAGATCTTGCCAACCGCACCAGATGATCTCTCGATCTCTGATCTATTCTCTTTGCCTTAGGTAGTCTCTGCTCAAAGCTGCCAATGATCACCAATGGGGAGAACTATATTTTTGCCAAAAGAGGTGATCGCTTCTGCTGCCAATGCTCAAGGATGTCTCCTGTCTCTGCTCAAAGGTGATAACTGCCAAAATTCGAAGAAGCCCCCTTTGTTTCTTCGTCAACTGGAGTATTTATAAGTTCGACAACATGTGGAGAAGGCACGACCTTGATGACACGTGTCTCGAACCTTCAAAAAATCATTAACTTGACCAACTTTATATTGAAACTGACTATGTCACATTACATTTTTGGACAAGCTATGCTGTTAACCGCTTTTGCTGAAGTTGCCTCATGATTACACACAATACGCTCATCCGTGTATTGTGCGTGTGGATAACAGGTGCATGTTTGGCATTGTCTTAGCTGGTCTCAGGTTGCCTTACACTTGTTTGCATTGCGTCGCATAACATAGCGTAAGAAAGCATGGAAATAGTTGATTCAAGCTGTTTTATGCTCATTTACACCGCAAAGCGTAATAAAGCATGAAAATGATCAACTTGACAATGAATTACGCTGATTTATGCTGCGTAGCGTAACGAGCGTAAAGCGACCAATCTGCAAAAAGAAAGGAGCTGATCTGCTGCACTTCTTTGGACTCTGACCTTGATTTTTTGAAGCTCGTTATGCTGCATTGCGTAACGGAGCGTAAACCTAAACTTGGACAAAAGACTTAGCAGAATATACGACAAGTTGCATATTATGCTGCTTAGGCCTTAAACTTTATCAAATCTGCCGAAGTAAGTTACCTTCTGATATCAGGCTATGTTAAACAGAGTTATGCTAAGCATCACTACGCTATGTTGCGTAATGTAGCGTAAAGACAGAAAACATAGTAAGATTGAAATCTGTAAGGAACTTGGAGACTTGATGCTGTGCGCCTCTTTGCCTTGCTTTGCCTTCTGGAATTCGTCGCGAACTTTTGCCCAAATCTTGAATCGTCACCTTAGGCTGATTCACAATTTCCATGGTGTTTCAGAGGAAGCACTTAGGATGGATAGGAACTGGAGCATTTACAAAAGGAGCAAGTCTGGTGGCATGGCTATGGATAAACAACAAAAGACGCAATCTTAGCATTGGCAACAACACACTTCATTTTATTTCTCTTTCTTTCTCTAGAAGCTACCAAATAAAGGCTTGGATGTCATTTATGTATGAGTGTTCACCAGAATGGTCATGAATACTAATGTTGTGACATGCTTATTAATCCATTCACTAGGCATGTTGATTTTGTCATCCCATTTAGTTAGTTAATAATCCCATACCTTCCTAATATTTTGTAAAGAACTTGTTTCGTTTCTTCTATACTCGAGGATGAGTTTTCATTCAGTCATGGGGGTATGATGAGAGTAGTTACTCTAGTGGTTACTCTAGTAGTTATTCTAATTATTAGAGTGGTTACTCTAGCAGTTGCTTTAGCAATTATTCTAATTATTAGAGAAATTACTCTAATTATTATAGTAGTTGCTCCCAAGTCTATAAATATAGTGCCCAGATGCATAATTGGGAAAAAGTCTTTCAGTAGTCAAGTAGTGAAACTCTTGTAGTTTGTTTGAAAGTTAGAGTATTTTCCAAGTGCCCACAGTAGGAGGTCTAAGTGTGGATGGATCTTTATTCGAGCATTGTGTACCTAAGCACACCTTGTGTACAATAATAAAGACAAGCTCTTTGATTCATCCTTACAGTACTTGAGATTTATTTTCTTACGCGTTTCTTTAATTTTATTTTCTTATGCATTTATTTTATTTTATGCGCTTTACATTTATGTTATTAGCACAGTAATTCATTTTGATCAATTAAGAAAATCATTAAATAACACAATCATGACCACTTTGAGCATGCATGTAATGCTTGGTAACCCAGTAATGATTAGTGTTTGGTAATTTAGCAGTGCTGCATTGGTTCAGGATGTGTACGGCAAGTGGGAATGGATGTTGGTGTTAGGATTAGTTAGAACCTAGTTAATGAGTAATTAAATTAAATTAGTCACCTAGTTATCTCTCTCTTTCCCTACTAGCACAGGACATAAAAGCATAAAAGCTATAAAAATCATATGCCTCAAGCTTACTTAATCATACAATCATGACATACGGGTAAGCTTGGGAAGATAATGATCAACCAACCTGTCCTTATTTCACAAGGGCGCATAAGCACTTAGTCCTTAGAATTCAACTAGATTGTGCGTGAAATGCTTGTATTCGTATGGTTGAGCATAGGGGTACCTCGCTACTCATCAAGGGTGTTGAAGTTCATAAATTTGAAAAAATGAAGAAAAATTAATTTAATGGATGAATGCAATAATATTAAGAAGTACTAAGTGGTTTACACAATGGAAAATACAAAATATAAGATTGTAGCAATGTCAAAGGTAAGGAACCTTAACTAATCAAGCCAAAGGCTATGTAAGTGGGTCCTCCCCATAGCAAGCTCATGCCATTTATGCCCTTGCATAACCTTAACTAAGGGGTCCATGGGTCCCATATTTGATTTAATGATCATGACAAGTTAAGGACCAACCAAAAAGAATCCACTCAAGAATCCCAATACGTTAGACTAAGACATAGAGCATAACATAGAACCTGGCAGTGAGGTGAGTTATGGTAGCATAGATGGATGATAGAGAAGGTGGAATGGAGTTCCAAATTAAGGTCATAAGAAGTCCCTTGTGGAAGTGTGGTTATAGTAACCTAAGAAGTTCCATCCTCATTCCAGATCAAAGCCATCCACTTTCAGTGACTTCGCATCACCACTCTAAGACCAATCCATCCACTTGAGACACAAGAGTGTCCTTGCAAGAAAACCATCATTCTACAAAGAGGAGAGAGAAGTAGAACGTGAGAGAGAGAGGGCCTTAGTTAGAGGGAACCTTCAGGCATAGGTGTATGTCTTTCAAGTCCCATAACTAGTGCTTGTATCTCTTTTATTTTTCCAAGTGGCGTGCTTTGAATTCCCATCATATTTGTTCTTTTTTTTTTGAATGATGGGAACCACACCATGCAATGAAATTATTTGTTTTCCTATCATTAGTGTTATGAAATGGTAAGAATTCCACAAAAAACACTCAAGCACTCAAGCAAGGAGAAGAGTACAAAGAGTATTAAGTTCCCTTAAAGTCACACCCATTACAACCTTTTGGATCCTTCCTAATTCTAGAACTACTAAGATCATTGATTGATTAAAAGTTTCTTTAATGAAAAAGGGACCTCAAATTCCCAAAATAAGGAAAACCATAGAGTTCTTTGGATGGGTGAATGACATGGACTCACTACTTGTTCCATAAACAATAAACTATGTCAAAGTCATTAGACATCAAAATTTAAAAATAGAAAACAAACATCGACAATTACACATTAAGCACTAACCATCATCAGTAAACAACAATAGCAACATTGTTTCCTATGATAATAAAGTAGATTTATTACAAAAATAAAAAAATACACACTTAATCAAAAGAAACATAAGAAAAAAATTAAGTAAAATATATAAGAAAGTGTAAAATAATTAGGAAAATTTAGATGTACTAAAAATGGTTTAAAATTCGAAAAATTTAAAAATAAAAAATTTGTAAAATGAAAAATGTGAAAAATAAAAAGGGTAGAAAAACTAAGAGGCCATGGTAATGGTTGACATGGATGGCCATCTCCCCCATGATTGAGTTGGAAGGAGGAAATTTGAAAAATAGATCATGGATGTCTATCAAGTGAGGCGATATTTACATTGACCAATCTTGGTTCTAGGAAAGGTTTAACTTGTTGGGTGTTGACCAACTGCTTTTTATTTGGGCTATTAGGTTTGTAAATTATCATGACCTGAGAGGAAAAGGTCTGATCAATTATATAAGATCCCTCCCACAATGTTTGAAATTTTTCCTTTTGAGGTACATGTGTGGGGTTCTAGTAGAGGACCTTATGTCCTAGTTGAAACCTTACTTTCCTAATTCTAAGGTTGTGGCATTGCTTGCTAAATGCCTTGTTCACCTCATTCAAACATAATGCCACTAAGAAATTTTTATCTAGCATGTTCAGATTGATCAATATTTCCTTTTGTGCTAAACTTAGGTCAAGGTTTAGATCACAGGCCATTAAGAGTGTATGGGACTTAGATTGAATTTAGAGTGTTGGAAGTTTCCCGTTCACTAACTCATAGGGAGAATATCCAATAGGAAGTTTCAAAGTTTATCGATAAGCCCATAGAGCATCATTAAGTTTTATGCTCTAATCTTTCCTATATTTGCTAATGGTTTGTGTTAATATTTTTGTAATATCCTAATTGGTTACCTCTACTTGACTATTGGCTTGGGGTGGTAATGTGTTGTTAATTTATATTCTACCACCAAGAATTACATTAATTTTCTAAATGTGGTACCTATGAAATAAGTCCCATTATTAGAAATTAATGAACGTGGAACCTAAAACCTATTTACAATATGTTGTTGTATAAATTTGGTGGCAATGGATGGTGTGTAATCTATAATGGCTACTACTTCAGCCCATTTTGTGCAATTATCAACTACTACTATAATATATGTTTTCTAGTTAGACATGGATGTGATGGGACCCACGAAGTCAATGCTCCATATGTCGAAAGGTTCTAGTGGTTGAATATATTGTTGAGGACCTTCCATATGAGTGGTCATTCCCTCATCACATTGACAACATTCACAAGACTTGACAAACTGGTGGGCATCCCTAAAGATTGTGGGCCAATATTATCCAACCATTAATATTTTTATAGCTATGCATCTCTCTACATAGTGGCCTCCACAAGATCCTTCATGAGCATCTTCGAGAATGTATAGTTAATCTTTTTTAGGGACACACCAATAGATCAGGCCATCAACACACACCTTGTAAAGGTATCCATTGATTTCCATGAAGTATTTGACCCAATAAAGAAATTTTTTCTTTTTCCTAAAATCCAAGTCTTGTGGCATCTCTTGAGTAAGAAGATATGTGACAGTGCCATTATGCCATATTGTTTTTTTAGGCATGTATTCATTTATTACTCTAGTAAAGAGGAGTTCATCTCAAAATTGATCAAAGAGTAGGCTTTCCTCCTGTTTGTTATCCCATCTTAAGCAAGAAAGATTGTTAGCAACCACATTCCCCATCCCTGTTCGATCTATCATAGTAAGATCAAATTCTTGCAAGATCAAAACCCACCATATAACATGAGGGCTCACTCTTGCCTTATTCATAAGGAAGAAAATTGCACTATGGTCCATATTTATGAATACATTGTAACCTAGCACAGAATGTCTAAACATTTCTAGAGCATACACCACAACCATTAATTCCTTTTCTGTGGTGGTGTAATTTGATTATGCTCCCACAATGCTTTGACTCACATAGTGTATATAATATGGACATTTCTTATCATCCATCTATGTGAGTACTACTACCAAAGCATAGTTTGATGCGTTTGTCATGATATGGAATGGTTTTAACCAATCAGTTGCTTGTAGGATTGGTGTTTCTATGAGTTTCTCTTCTAATTGTTGGAATGCATTTTCACATTCTGATGAGTCGTGATATCGGGACCATGATATTGGATCCACGATATTGGAGCCCACCAAGCAATATTGGATACCTGATGTTGGAACCTATCTCATTGCCTATAAATAAGAAACCAACGTGCTTGGTTTGGCAATTAGTTTTCTTAGTTCCTTAGCCAAACTCTTGTAGCTTTCCCTTTTTAGAGTTAGAATTATTTCTAAGTGCCCATAGTAGGAGTCATAAAGTAAACGAATCTTTATTTGAGCATTGTGTACCTGAGCATACCTTGTATCCAAAAATAAAGATGAAATTTGTGATAAACCTTGCAACATTCAAAATAGCTTAATTATTTTATTTAAATGTTATTTACTATTATTCACTACCCTCATTAGCTAATTAATGCTATTTTTATTACATTGTTAATTACCAATGAATTAGCACACTTAGTATGACCATTGAGCATACGTGGAACACTTGTTAACCCAGTAACAACTAGTGTTTGGTAATCCCAGTAGTATTACACTGGTTCAGGATGTGTTTGGAAAATGGGAGTGGATGTTGGTGTTAGGACTAGTTAGAGAATAGTTAACTAGTGAAATCAAATTAGTTATTAAATTATTTCATTTCTCCACTTTAAGCACCAAGAACATAAAACATAAAAAGCATAAAAATCATGTACCTCAAGATTACTTAACCATACAATTGTGCCTTACAAGTAAGCTTGGGAAGATAGCAATTGCATAACCCCATCTTGGTTCTGTGTAAGCATATAACCATTTAATCCTTGGAGTTTGACTGGATCATGCATGAATGCTCATTTTTGTATGGTTGGGTGTAGGGGTACCTTGCCGCTCATCATTGTCACCATTGCTAGGGATTTTTTTGTTTCTGTGTTGATTAGAACTTAGGAAATCTTTCCATCATTGGAATGACCCTTAGGGTTAGTTGTCCTACAATTATCAAAAAGAGAGTATTGCACACTGAATAATCAATCATGTCTCCTTCTTCTTATGAGAGTGCTTCGTTGACTAGGTCTGACACAGTGAACAATTAAAGGCATAGTACACATGATGACCTGCCATTGCCCCACTAGTTTCATATGATATATGATCATCTTGATGAGTATATACTAAACTTTACCTTTATCCTCCACTAGGATGAACAACTATGTTGGCGTGATTTAGAAGGTAACTTAGTGTTACCTCCTGATCACTTAGTCCCAAGCATGCTTCTTTGTGCTTTCACATGAATTGGTATGCAACACTTACAAGTAGAGTACATTGTGCATGAACATAACTCAAGAGAGTATCGATCCATGGAGGCACAACATCAAAGGAACTTACAATAGGAGATACATTACAAATCTATGAAGGGAAAGTGGTCTCAACATGTTTTGTATGTCCTAAGTGAAAATGAGGGTGGTGAACCTACCTCAGGAGGTTTTCCACAAAATGATGTTCCTCTTATTAACTTCGGTCAAGGAGTTGTGTATCAAAATCTTCACTCAACTATTCATAATATAGGTTCTAATACCAATGGACACAAAGGATCCAAAAAAGGAACATGAACACGTGACATTAATGAACATTCTAATTGTAACCATGACAGAGGCCACGACCACTAAAGAGAAGGTGATAGGCGTTGCCATGGTGCCAATTCTCCTTCTTCTTCACCTTCATCATCTTCTCCTTCATCACCTTTGGGATCTGAATGTAGTTGCAAAGGGAAAAATCATGAGGACAATGATAAGAGAAATAGATATCATAGACAAAATAGTCAAGAAAGGGGATGAGGGCATTCCAGGGAAATACATCATGAAAGGAGGAAGATTAGGGAACAACATAGGCATTATAGACGCCATAGACAACATGATCATGATGAATCCCTACTTGCTACTCAAACTATGCTAGATATAACCGAGGTTTTTAGGATCCCAACAAAGCACCAAAAGGATAATAGGATCAAAAGATTAGACATGAAAAATATCCCATAATTTGAAGGGGGATACAATGTTGATCCTTAAAATTATCTACAAGCATTCTATGATGCATTTGCCTTGCAAAATATAGAAAACAAGTGGCAAAAACTAAAGTTATTTCCATGAACACTGATCAAGAAAGTGGAAAGTTGGTACTAGTCCTTAGAATTGGAATCCATTCGTTGATGGAGTACCATGTTAGAGTTATTCAACGATAAGTATAAAATGTATTCCCGAGTGTCCAACCTATGTAGGCAAATCCAAGGATGGAAACAAGGAGGACACAAACCCTTGGATGCTACCATGAGACAATATTATACATTATTACATCGTTTCCCTAACCATGATTACTCGTAAAGGGAACAACTACACCATCTTGTAGATGGGCTTAAGTACAAGACGTAAAGAATCCTTGGGACTTATGCCTAAGGAAGGCTATCTAAGCTCAGAGCCCATAAAATAAAAAGATTGTTGGAGCAAGTTTCCAAGCAAGAAGATGAGTTAGTAAAAAGAGAAAGTGAAAAGGAATACAATAGAGATCCTTCCCTCCAACAAAAGGAAGTTAGATTTTTTGAAGATGAAGAAGAGTCACCACTTGAAGAGATGGCAACTAGGAAGACTTTGCCCATTCAAAAGTTTGTATTAGATGTATCAACAAAGGTAGATCAAATGTGGGACTCCCTAGATGATAAATTTCAAGTTTTTCTAAAAATAGTTGAGAAGTCTACAAAACAAAGTAGTGGCTAAGAGAGAAGAAAAAAGAAAGAAGCTGAGTCTACACGTAACAAAGGTAAGGGCAAAGTTATCATCATTGAAGAGGTTATGGATTCAGAAAAAGAAAATGATGGTGAATATGAGATATGCCAATATGACCATCTTAAAGGATGTTGCCTAGTAATCTCACATTTGCAAGAGTTTAGGATGTATGCACTAAACCCACGATTAAACAGATAGCAAGCACCTAGAAGGTTACCTTATCCTCAAGGTAACCCAAGGCAGTCCCACCAACCATTGACATATTATCCAAGTGGAGCTCCACCGCAATATAACGAATAGTATCAACAATGGTGACATCCAAAATCATGGGGAATGCCACTGTCACATCAACAATACCCTTACCGTCAACCTGACCCATACAATTACTACATTCAGTAGTCAATCTCTCCACGTGAGTCCACTAGTCACATCACTTCTCAGCCTCACTACTAGACCTATAAGTACTATAGAACTCCTTCTCCTAGGAGTGACATTTCACAAACGTACTATCCTTCTCATTTGACTACACCTCTTCCTCCCTTAGCTCCACTACCACCTACTCCAACTATGCAAGGTGAGCTTCCTGCCCAGATGTAGCAACGTAATGCTACAAGGGCTATTAATCCTTAACTTACTATTGGTTTAGACAACCACACAAAGAAGAGACCTTTGTTTAGAACCAACAGTCCAACAAATTCCTTATAGCCACAAGTAGCTAATTATCCAAATGCCTCGCCATCATTTAAATCTTTGGAGCTCCCTTTGAACCAAAAATCACACCTAACACATACATTCATGTTCACTCATGCCATTACCGATTGGATTAAAATTGGTCATATTCCTAGGAAATTTTTTGATCTTGGAAGTCCTCTTATATATTTGCAAATTGTTGGGAATGAGCCTTGCAAAGCTCTTTTGGATTCAGGTTCTGGTGTTAACTTAATCTCTCAAGAAATGTGCAAAGCCTAGAACTTGCCTCCACTAAAAAAATGAGTAACATTTATTTAGATTTATCCAACTAGTCCATCAATATCCCATTATGACTAGTCGAGGACATTGTCACCACTATTGTTGGGTGGTCATATCCAGCCAATTTCCTAGTGATTCAAGTCAACAACTATAAAGGAGACTTCTCAATCATAATGGGAAGAGCATGGCTAAGTATGATTGATGTGCACCTAGGCATGTGTGATCTTTTCCTAGAAATATCAAAGGAAAATACATTTAGAAAGATTGAGAAGAAGAAAGTTCTATGCATCGCATATAGTAACATAGGGTGCAACTACGTACAGAAGGCCTAGTTTGTATGATGCTGAACATTGCCTACATGAAACTAGTATGCACAAGTGACTAACATACAAAGATGCCTATATGCAACAACCACAAGATAGGAAGGCACCTAGTGGTTGATAACTGATCGAGAGAGCAACTCAACTCTATGCATGGAACCAATTGAGAGATTAGTTTATGCCTATATCGATAGCATAGATACACTAGAGCAAGTCCATCATCAACTTTCAAGTCCTAACATCGAAAATATTAACTAGAGAAAGTTGGAAATCCCTAATGAGTCTAAGAAAGACCATCTTAAGTTAAAACCATTTCCCACTAGTATGGAGTACACATTTCTCAAGAATGGAAAATTAGTAATCATTAATGCTAAGGTTGCTCCTCAATAAAAGAAAAGACTGTTGAAGATGGTAAACAAATGGTCGAAAGCCTTTTCTTGGTTATATCCTAAATTAACTAGAATAGATCCTCAGATATGCCAACATAGAATTTACACTAATTCCTCCATGAAACCTCGATGACAACCACAAAGGTGACTAAACCCAAAGCTTAAGCAATTGGTTAAAGAAGAAATTGAACAACTTCTAAAAGCTGGGTTCATCTACCCCATTGTTGATAGTGAATGGATTAGTCCATTAGTCATTGTGCTCAAAAGGGAGGTAAATGGAGGGTGTGTATAGACTTTAAGTTATTGAAGATGGCAATGTTTAAAGACCATTTCCCATTGCCATTCATTGACCAAGCCTTAGATACCATTGCAAGGCATTGCTATTATAGTTTTCTAGTTGGTTATAGTGGATACAATAAAATTCAAATAGTACCAAAAGACCAAGACAAGACTACATTCACAAGTCCTTGGGGGACATTTGCATATAGGGAGATGCCATTTGGCTTGTGCAATGCCCCAGCAACATTTCAATGTCTAGTTCTAAGTATATTTCAACAGTAAATAGGGACTGATGTGGAGGTCTTTATGGATGATTTCTCCACCTACGGAGTAGACTTTGAACAAACATTGGAGCAATTAGAGTGAGTATTGAAACGATGTGTAGAAACCAAATTAAGGCTCAATTGGAAAAAAATCCATTTAATGGTCCAACAAGACATTGTATTAGGGCATAATAATTTACAAACAAGGATAGAGGTAGATCTTGAAAAGATTAAAGTCATCCAAGGAATCACTCGTCAACCTGAAACTATCAAAGATATCTGATCATTCGTTGGACATACTAGCTATTATAGATGCTTCATTGAGAACTTTTCAAACATCACAAAACCATTTGTAGAATTAACGAAGAAGGAAGTGCCCTTTGAATGGACTAGGGAATGTGAGCTAGCTTTTCAAACCTTGAAACAAAAGCTCATAGAAACACCCATTCTACAAGCTCCTGACTAGTCTAGACCATTCCACATAATGACTGATGCATCCAACTATGCTTTAGGAGCCATACTTACATAGTTAGATGACTAGAAATGACCATATTATATTCATTGTGCAAGTCAAAGTATTGCTGTTGTATAGCCCAACTACACCACAATAGAAAAAGAGTTAATGATTGTGGTGTTTGCATTAGAAAAATTTAGGCACTATGTATTGGGATATAAGATATTTGTACACATGGATCATAGTGCAATTCAGCTCCTAATGAATAAACCAATGCTAAGCCCTTGCATCATATTATGGCTTGTGATCTTACAAGAGTTTGATCTTACGATGATCGATCATAAAGGCACTGAGAATGTTGTTAATCATTTATCTTGGTTACAATGGGACAACAAAGAGGACGAATATCCAATTTATAACTGCTTCCCTGATCAAATCCTCTTTATAGGTGTAATAAATAATCAATTAACCATAGATAAAAATAGGAATGGTAGCATTCTTACCTATCTACTCACACAAGAAACACCACAAGAGCTAGATGTTAAAAAGAAACAACAGTTTCTGAACTGAGCCAAATATTTCATGGAAATCAATCGATACCTTTATAAGGTATGTTCCAATATCTTGGTCCAATGGTGTGTTCCGAATGTAGATCAATTATGAGTTCTTGAAGATTCTCATGAGGGCCCTTGTGGGGGTCATTACACTAGGAGATAAATAGCCATTAAAATCTTGCTTATAGGATATTATTGGCCTACATTGTTTTGGGATACTCATCATTTCATCCAATCTTGTAAGCGCTACCAATGTGATGGACGAATGAATACTAGAATGGAGGATCCACAACAATGTATTAAACCTTTAGAACCCTTTGACATATGGGAAACTAATTTTATGGGGCCTATTACACCAATGTCCAATGGAAAATCCTACATTGTTGCCGTTGTTGACTATTTTACAAAGTGGGCAGAAGCAACCACTATTACTAACTAAACATCATCTACCACTACATGATTTGTCCTACAACAAATTGTAAATAGGTTTGGCATGCCTCATGCACTTATTTTTGATAATGGTACACATTTTACAGGTGCAAATTTTTGAAAGTTGATGCAACGCTTAGGAGTTAAGCATATGTTAACTACACCATATCATCCTCAAGCGAATGGTTAATTTGAAGTCACCAATAGGGAGATTACAAAAATATTGAGTGATATGACTCTCAATTAGCTCCATGCATATTGTGCTACTATTTGAATCAACTATTAGCCACTTGGTGCCCTCCTAATTTATGGCTGCTATGTACAAACACCATTGAATATTAATTTCTTACACACACTAATTACAAGCCTTAATGTATGTGCTTTTGATTGACCAAGTATTTTGCATACAATTACACCCATTGTCGTTGTACTCAATGCACGGAATACATTTCTTCTTAATTTTTCCTAACTCATTCTCCTTAGATATTTCAAGAGATAGGTCCCTTATATCCATTCATGCATTGATCATGCTTAACCAAGCCCTTCCCATGATGATGGAAAAGTTACTTTTGCATTTCTCCACTTGATTACCAAAAGATCAATAGGATAGGACCACCCACAAACTATGGTCACAATGTCCTCTACTAATTCCAAAGGGACCATAATTGATTGATCTGTTAATTCTAAACAGATGTTGCTCTTCTTAAGAGGTGGTAGGTTCTAGGCTTTGTACATATCATGGGAGATGAGGTTAACTCTAGAACTAGAGTCAAGAATAGCCTTGCATGGTTATTGTCCAAAAATCTATAGAAAGATGAGTGGACTTATTGGATCTAATCTTTTTATAGGAAGGTTTCTAGCCTTGATCTAGTCAGAAACAACATGAGTTAGCATTACAGTGTGGATCCGAGGTAGCACTTGGTTTGAAGGATGCTCAAACGTATTTGATGCAAGGGATGAGGGTACTAGAGATACAGGGAAATCAACTGGAGTAGGTTGTAAAGGCTAGAGAGGATTGCTGGGCTAGAAGAAAGGTGATTTCCTGAATCGATTATTTTGGACCATTTGGTTGAAAAACTAGTTGTAAGTGTACAGCCCTTGTAGCATTTTGTTGGTACAGGTGTGGAGGAATTTCACCCTGCATGGATGGAGCAGGAAGTAACTGAGTTGAAGGTGGAGGTGTAGGTGCAGAGGGATGTGGAGGAAGATAAGGATATGGATATGGGTTTTCTCCTCAAGTAGATAGTGAATGTGTTTGGTGGTACTCTAGAGGGTAATAGTGATGCTAGAATGATGCATGACTTTCTGAACTTCTAAGGAAGACAGGTTGCTAAACATAGTACTTATATGGATCTAGTTTCCTATAAGGGTACTACTGCCTTGGTGGTGGCATTCCCCATGATTGCGGTTGGTACCACTATTGGTACTATTCATAAGGTTGTGGAAGAGTTCCACTTGGGTAGTAAGCTTGTTGTTGCTAGCGGAACTATCTTAGACTACCTTGAGGGTAAGGTAATTGTCTTAGAGCTTGCCTACATTCTAAGTAGGGGTTTAGTGTGTACACTTCAAATTCTTGTAATTGTGAAATCATAGAGCAACATCCCTTTGGATGTTCATATTGATAAATGTCACATTTGATTTCATCATCAGAGTCAGACTCCACAACTTCCTCTACTATAGCAACTTTGCCCTTACCTCTTTGGTAGGCATGTTTAGCTTCTTTTTTCCATTTATGATTATGATCACTATTTTTATCTTTGGATTCTTTAGCAATCTTCAAAGTGATTTGAAACTTTTCATCCAAAGAGTTCCATAACATGTCAATCTTAGCTGAAATGTTAGAAATATATTTTTGGATAGGCAAGGTCTTTCTGTTTACCACTTCATCAAGTGGTGACTCCTCCTCATCACAAAATTAAACCTCTTATATTCTGATGGATGGGTCCTTATTGTACTCTTCAGCACTCTCCATTTTTCATAGATCTCCTTCTTCTTTTACTACCTACTCAATTAGCCTTTGGATCTTATGAGCTCTCATTTTAGACAACCTTCCTTGGGCATACACTTCAAAAGTTCTTCTTGTTTCTACCCTAAGCCCATCTATGATGTGGCGAAGTTGTTCCCTTTGAGAGTAACCATGGCTAGGGCATCTATGTAAGAGTGAATAGTATTAGTCCATGGAAATAGCCAAGGGTTCATGTACTCCTTGTTTCCAGCCTTGAATTTTCCTTCTCAGATTAGACACTCTATAGTATGTCTGGTATTTTTCATTAAATAGCTCCAACATGGTACTCCATCTTTGGATAGATTCCAATTCTAAGGATCAATACCAAATTTTAGCTTCCTTAATGAGTGTCCTTGGAAAAAGCTTGAGTTTTTACCCTTCTTTCTTAATATTTTGTAAGGCATAGGCATCCTAAAAAGCTTATAGATGTGTCTACAAATTATAATTGTATCCACCCTCAAATCTTGGAATATTGATCATATCTAGGTGCTTGATTCAAATATGCTTCATATGCCTAGTTGGAATCCTTACTGCCTCCACAATGTTAAGAATACTTCAAGTTGCCAGTAAAGGTTCATCATCATTGTTGGCAACCGTTTGGGACCGCCAACGAGTGTCCTCGAACATGATTTAGTTGCCTGCTGGTCTCTAGCAATACCAAGGCCTAGATACCTCCAAATAGACTCAGTAGTTAATGTGAGTATGTGTGTATGCTGTTGCGGCATGCCGTTGTGAAAAATGAAACGATTGCATTATGTGTAAACTATAGATGACTTATCCTAAAGAGATTCTGCCAACTTTGCCAAGTAATGTGAGTTGTTAAGAGTTCCTATTTTGTTCAATTGCCTAGCCTATGCGGTCCTTATAATACCTACTTGTAACAAATAAAATTTTGTAAAAAAATTTGAGCACAACTTCATGAATCTACTCCTAATTTCCCCCAGAGAAAGAGATAGTTTCACAAGAAAACTAGAAATAGAGCAAGATTCGATGGAAATAGACAAAAAAGAAAGCAGATTTGTGTGGACCTCAAATATTTAAACAAGGCAAAATGACACGAGTAAACACTTCACAATAAAGCTATCCCAAATTCAATAACTACGAATTGTTGAAAATTCCAAGGCTCAAATAAGAAATTTCTTCAAGACAATCCTACTATGCTACCAAAAATTGCTGCGTAAACTACCATGTACGAGACTCCACTTTGGCTAAATAATGGATGTTAACAATTGCATTCAACAGAACCTTCAAAAGACTTGACAATCTCTGATTGAAATACCATGGAGATTCACTTTAAAGATAAAAAGAAGCTATTCTGGTCCCATCAAAATACCAAAGATTTTCTGAACCCTCTTGACTATTGAATCATTCAACCGAATGACTACAAGCAGAGGCTCTCTTAAAACAATCCCAATAGCAATCTAAAAATCCCAAAATTACTTGCCAAGGATGATACTATCTAAACCACTAGCTAAAAAATTTAAACAAAACAAAAATAAAACATAACTCACAGGACTATGACAAAGAGGCTGACATGTTATCTTTAGCAAGTCATCTTACAAGCAATCTTTCACACTTTCTTTATACAAATGCTCTTCTCCCAAGACTCAAAGTGTGTCTCCAATTGAGAGCCCAAGTACTAGCTAGTAGCCTTCTCAAAGTGTGATGTATCAAGTGTCTTCTCCAAAGTATGATGTCTTTCTTCCCCCCTTCTTTTTTTTTGTGATCCTTGAAGCCTCTTTTATAGGGTTCAAAGGTAGTTACATCCAAAATATCTTTCCTAACTTCTCTCCCAAGTAACTTGCCCAACAAGTTAGGAAGTATTAACTTAGGAAGTTAGGAAGTTAGGAGAAATATTGCAAATATTTATTTTGTGAATAATGAAAATAAACCCAATAGCTCCATATAATTGTTTAAAATTATAGCTCCAATAGCTTTTCATTTTTACTTGTTTAAAATTTTTCAGTTTTGAATACTATTGAAGCCCTTAGTAATTTTATGAACAAGGTGATGGTACAATATCTACCTTGGTGTAGATGTTGGTGGTAGCTAATCTATGTAAATTTATATAAATAATTTATCTACACTTGCACCCGTATAAAAGTGGCTGGAAACACAAATTTAAATCCAAAACATTAGATCCGAATGTGAAGGCGCCAAGCCTGAAACTGCCAGGAGATATTTCCAAAATATCCCAGCCTACCAAAAATCGTTATCAACCGCCACCGCAGAAGAAGGCTCTGCCGCTGCATCCAGCATCGTTGCCGTGTGGTGTTTAGTTGCTGAAGAGCGGAGGAGAAGGATTTTTCTTGAAAAATGATGTGCTGAACATATGGTTCTAAACATAGGGTTTCAGTTGCCTGGAATTTTTTGTTTTGCCCGAAATTTTCTTAGGGCTTCCTGCGTTTTTTTTTTGAATCATCTTCTAAATCACCACCATTGTTATTGATTGCGGAGCTAGGGGCAAACATATCATGGATCTACATCCAACGAAACTATAGGAACCTTCATCATGCCGTTATAACCTCCACAACCTCCAAAACCATCACAGCCTGCACAACATGAACCGCCACGGCCTGCAAAACTGGAAATGAAACTGGGGTTTCAACAAAACATGACTCCTTTCTGTGTATATTATGTGTGGAAGAGGGTTTCAATTTTTTATTATCTCCCTGCATTTATGCTAAAGAGGTTTCGTGCCCCAGGGACTTGGTTATGCCCATCATGATGGCAGTTTTCACGGTGCCCATCTGCGCCATGATAAATATCGCGTGGCTGGTGGTTTTGCACTTTTACTGCTCTGGTAAAAGCATGATTTTTCATGAATTCCATGATTAGGAATAGACTGAAAGTTTATTTGCATCTCCATTGAAACCCATTGATCNTTCCTAATCATGGAATTCATGAAAAATCATGCTTTTACCAGAGCAGTAAAAGTGCAAAACCACCAGCCACGCGATATTTATCATGGCGCAGATGGGCACCGTGAAAACTGCCATCATGATGGGCATAACCAAGTCCCTGGGGCACGAAACCTCTTTAGCATAAATGCAGGGAGATAATAAAAAATTGAAACCCTCTTCCACACATAATATACACAGAAAGGAGTCATGTTTTGTTGAAACCCCAGTTTCATTTCCAGTTTTGCAGGCCGTGGCGGTTCATGTTGTGCAGGCTGTGATGGTTTTGGAGGTTGTGGAGGTTATAACGGCATGATGAAGGTTCCTATAGTTTCGTTGGATGTAGATCCATGATATGTTTGCCCCTAGCTCCGCAATCAATAACAATGGTGGTGATTTAGAAGATGATTCAAAAAAAAAACGCAGGAAGCCCTAAGAAAATTTCGGGCAAAACAAAAAATTCCAGGCAACTGAAACCCTATGTTTAGAACCATATGTTCAGCACATCATTTTTCAAGAAAAATCCTTCTCCTCCGCTCTTCAGCAACTAAACACCACACGGCAACGATGCTGGATGCAGCGGCAGAGCCTTCTNTTGAGTCCCTACCTTGGATATCACTCTTCCTTGAACTTGGTTTATGAATAGTTGATCATAGGGTCAAGTTCACACCCCCACCATCAATAACAAGGGGTGGAGAATCTTCTTGTTGAGAACCTTCCAAGGGAGGATTCTCATTGTCCTCTTGATCTAGTAGCAACAAAGGGTTAGTGTAATGTTTTGTCTTTGTGGCCTCATCGAGTCTCTCCTGATGTTTATCCCACTTAAATTGTGTTTTAGTGGGATGATAGTTCCAAGTATCATATCCATCCACAATGTACTCTTCATGAAGATTTACTATGCCTAACTTCTTAAGGATTTTTATTAGCATTCAAGGCACAGATCGATTAGGGGGCAAAACAACATTTCCCTCCATATCACACCATCAAATTTGTTCATCCTAATATAGGATGAAGGTGAAATTCAAAAACTCATCTAGATGAGTGTATACCACCTTGCATTCTTGTGGGACCAATGGTTTAGTATCATCATGCTTATGAGAAGAAGAAGAAATTTTGTAAAATAGTGGGAATGTTATTAACTCTTAGGTTCATATAATGATATTAGTGGTATCCACTTAAACCTAAATAGCGCAAGTTCCACAAACAAACTCCTAATGATGAGTAGCGAGGTACCCCTACACCCAACCATAAAAATCACGAAGTGTTCATGTGTGACTTTGTCAAATTTCATAGAATTTATCATTTCCAATGCACTAGCCCTTTAGGAAGTGAATCTAGCTCTAAATTCAATCATTGTCCTCCTAATTACACTTGTGAGGTACATTGGTATGGTTAAGTGTAACTGAGGCATCTGATTTTTATCATTTTGTATTTTATATTTTGGATGCTCAAAATGTAGGTAAAATAAATTTGATTAACTAATATAAATTAATTAATTAACTACTATTTAACTAATCCTAACATAAGTATCCATTCCTACTTTTCGTACACGTGCTGAACCCACATATCCACTACTGGATGACCAAATGCTACGCTACTAGGCATACCAAGCAATAACACTACTAGGATTACCAAGTGAATATGCATTATGCTTGAAGTGGTCATACTTATGTATTTAACCTATCTAGCTTAATAATCTCATTAACTCAATTGCTAGAAAATGTTTGCAAAATAATTAAAAATAATTAACAAATAATTGAAAACATTGAATGCACAAATAAAATAGCTAATCTATCCAAAGTGCTACAAGGTTTATTAGAAAGCTCATGTTTATTGCCACACACACTATCATACTCAAGTAAAACAATGCTCAAATAAAGATCTGTACACGTAATGACTCCTATTGCGGGCACTTGGGGGAAAAATTCTAACTTTTGAATGGAAAAAATGCAAGAGCTTTGCTACTACTGAAATCTAGACTCCCCATAAGTGTGGCTAGTAGGCACATATTTATAGATGATAGACAAACACCATGTCAATGAGGCTTTTTTGATGTAGGTTGAGATGCAGTGACAAGGACTCATGGACAAGGCCACGTCAACGTGATCAACTATGTCAAAAAGGCCTCGTCAACATAGCTAATCAATGATGACACATCACAAATCAATGGTTCACTTGGAACAATAATAGATTTGGTCAAGATAGAATCATTTCAAGACTTGACAAAGTTCTCATATCCTCTACAACAATTTACAAACTTGCTCTTCCTAATAATCCATCTATTCGTGTTCTTTCTCAATACACTTTATCTAATCATGTGCTTATTATTTGTCATTTAACAATTGACCAAGTAAACATAAAAAATATTTGAATAAGATTTTATTTTTAATACTTTTTTCATCAAATAAAGCTTATTTTTGTTTTCTTTTACAAGCTTAAAATATCATCCCAAGGCCGAGAGATGAAAATGGTTAGATTACATAATGAAATGATGCTATGAAAAGAATACAAAATCTATGTTACTACTTAGGAAGAAAATTTAAATTTAAAAGAACTCAACTAAAAGTAGATGCTAAGTTCAATATTTAATATCTCACTTAAGATCTTTGTCATTCTCTTGGTGATATTATTCTTCAACAAGAGCTAACTTAGGCAAGGTCTATACTAGTTGCATTAGATATTTTTGATACTTAAAATGCATAATTAAAATATTAGGTTAACTAGATTCATATTAGAGATAAACTTGTAAAGGGCATTTTTCATTATCTTTAAAGGTAAGCCTCCTCATAAGGAGATTCATTCTATTTTAGTTTATGGTTTAGTTGTTGACCAGGATGATGATATCTATCTACATTTCTACTACTTTTATAAATAGTTTTTTCCCTTTAAAGATCTAAACTTAGAGAAAATGGATTCCATTTTACAAAAGGAACCAATCCATTACATTGATATCATGCCTTAAACTTTTCTTTCTTTGGATGATCTCACAAATATAGTGTTGTCCATGCCTAATGATAAAGTTCCAAGAATGGATGGCTTTTAGGCTAAGTTTTATAAGCACTTTTAGCTTTATATTAAGTTTTATTTGTATGCTATGTACAAGGAGGTTGTACATAGAGGATTTCTTTAAAAAAATTCTCAATAATGGTATTATTAAATCATTATTAAAGGAGGAAGATCTTCATTTGATGAGGAGTTAGCATCCCATCACACTATTTGAAACTACATATAAAATTATTGCTAAAGTAGTAGCTTCCAAGCTTAAAAATCATATCTTCTAAGTTTTTAATTAGAAATAATCACATTTGTTTCTAGAAAACATGTTTTAGAAAATGTGCTAACACTCACTAAAGCTTTGAACTAGGCTTAAGAGTCTAAGCATCACTACTTCCTTCTTAAGTTTGATTTTGCTAAAGCTTATGATTGGATTGAGTGACCTTTTATTCTTACAACTCTTGAGCATATGTAATTAGGAATCTCATTTATTCATCATGTTTTACTTCTTTCTATAGATCCTTTGGCTAGAATCTCTAGTAATGGGAAATTATCTAAAGCTATTTTTTGTTACAAATATATATCTTTAAAGGTTATTCTGTTATCCATTTTTATTTATTATTACAACTATTGTATTAGGCTATTCTTTGATTTTGAATCTAGAATGAAAAATATTCATGGTGTCTCTCTTCCTTTTAATTTGGATTGCATTAATATTAGTTAGTTTGCAATGATACATTTCAAATGCTACAAGAAGATTAGTTAAACATTTAAAAAGCTATCAAAATAATTCAAACTTACTATGATGCTTCTGGCTAATAAATTAACTATAAAACATCTAATGACCTTAAATTTTTTATAGGCTTCTTAATCTCAGCACCCAAAATGTTGTTTGGAGATGGATAGAACCACATGAGACCTTTAAGCATCTTGTCATACCTCTTGCTAGTATTCTCAACATCTCATAATTATGTTGTTTAGTTGTGTAGAGTGCTATATTGAAAGTAGATAACTAGTCTAAATGCCATCTTTATCTTCTTAGAAGAATTATTGTTACAAAGCACATTCTTTCATCCACCTATGTTTACAATTTTTTTCTTATCTACAAAAAATGAAATTATATGATAATTAACAAAATTATTAGAAGTTATATTCGGAGAAACAATAATTTTGGTTGTGGCTTTTCTCGAGTTAAGTTAAATATATGCTCTTCCCAAAGAGGAAGGTGACCTTGGCATTGGTAGCTTTTATGACCAATCATTAGCCTTATCTGTAAAATGGATCATTAGAATAATGGATGGTATGAAGAGCTAGAAGAAGTTAGTTAGACATTGTTTTTTAGCAAATGGCTAGTACTCTTTTTCTTTCTTATTTATCTAGGTTAAATTAGATTATTCTAAGAATTTCCTTGAAAATTAAAGGTTCCATGCTTTTCCAAGTTATATGGCAAAAAATCACAAGTTGTTTTCAATTTTTTAAGCTCATCTACTAAGTATGTTAATATTTCTATGCTTCAGTCATATTCATTATGGTGGTTTGTAGCATTTGATATTTTAATATATTTTATTTTAGTATATGTGCACTAACCCTTTTGTTGGAATTTTGAGTAAGTAGGTATCAGGTACTCAATGGATCATTGGCACATGGGGTACCACATTAGGCATGTGGTATGCTTTAGTTGCTATGTTTTTAATATGCCTTTTGTAATTATTTGCTAATTTATTTATTTATTGTTATTTTTAATTTTAGATAGATAGCATGGATTAGTGTCCTAGTTTAAAGGCTAATGTAGCATGGACTTCACTTCTATAGGTGGCAAAGGATTGCTAGGAATGCATCAAGATCCATTTAAGACGAACCAACCATTTCCTCTATGCTAGCTCTACTAAATAAACAAACACTTACCATGAGATTCTTCACATTATAGAATACAAACAAATAAATCTTAGCTAATAAATAAATTATGAATTTGTCCAACTTATAAAAATTATTAGCAAACAAATAAATAAATTTAACCAAACCTAGGCTAATGAGAAAACATACTAATTACATATGAATTTTTTTAATGTTGAGGATCCCTAAGTTTCCTATATTGTCAAATGTTGATGAGCCCAAATTCTTATATAAACTTAAGTATTGATAAATCTTGAGCTTCATATGTGCCAAACGAGATGATTCTTATAACTCATATTGATGTTGAGAAATGTTAATAAATTTTAAATTTCATAATTATATGTCCAACATGTTGATGAGGCCTATCTCTCATATTTTATCAGTTACTAATACATGATGATAGGTAATAGTGATAATAATAGGTAACAACAATAATAACATGTAGTAGAATAATAAAAGCATAAATGTTATTGTGCTAGAGTTATTTTTGTTCCAAATATTGAAACCTTGGTGAAACATCCTAGAAATTTGAAAAGAACAAACATAATTTAAATTGATACAAAATGGAATAAATTTAATTATAGAATCTTAAAATATCAACAAAATTAAAGATTTAAAGCTAAATTGCATAAATATAGATACAAAACCTCATATTTGATAAATACAAGTACTAAATGCATTACATCAAATGGTTATCATCAAAACAAAATACACACTAACTAATTTGAACCCAAAAACCTAAAATATGAGCATTGTAATAAATTTTTCCACCTAATGGTAAGGGTTACTAATAGAAACATTTGTGTGGTTGACATCTCCTAAGAACAGGCTCTTAACCTAGAACCTAGAAAGATTGAATATAAGTGAGATCTAAAATAGAACCTAGAAAGGAAAGCACTTACATTAATTAGGTTTGTATTAGGATAAGGTCTCCTTCTCTAGATTACTCTTCTCAATATGATAGAAGTAAATGGATGGTTTCTAATAGAAGGGTTGCTATGTCTTTATAGTCAAAAGGACATGCCAAAGTCAAACTATTTAGCCAATTACTAATAACACATGATTCCAATTCTAAAATTAAAATGAATATTATTTTTAAAAGGGTCTATACCGTAATGTTAGTTTACTATGATACCTTAGGTACCACCTAATAGTTGTGTCATCTCTAAATACTAACCAAGGTTCAAAGTACAAACCCAAATATATTTAACTAGGACACAATCCCATGGTACTACTCTAAAATTAAAAAGAAATAAATAAATAATTAATTAATTATAAAATAATTACAAAAGGAATGTCAAATACATAGCAACCAAAGCATACCACGTGCAAAATGTAGAATCCTATATAATTAAAATTAAAAAGAATTAAATAAATAATTAATTAATTATAAAATAATTACAAAAGAAATGTCAAATACATAGCAACCAAAGCATACCACGTGCACAATGTAGAATCCTATATGCCAATGATCCATCAAGTGATACATGCTTACTCAAAAATCCAATAAATGGGCTAGTACACATATTCTAAAATAAATTAAATTAAAATATCAAATTCTACAAACCACCATAATGAATGTCATTTGCACCTTCTTCTATTAACCTATACCAATGCCATGGGATTTTTTGGAGAAGCTATATGAAGAAAAAAATTATAAAAGTATTAAAAAGAACCATATTAGTTTAACAAAGATGCACCTTTTATGTATGTTAAATGAGTTGTGTTCAAAAATGAGGAAGCTCACACAATTAATGTACACAAAATAATCTTAAAGCTTGGCTAGAATATAGGACAATCTAGTGTAATACTTTCATCTTGTAGCTACAATTATGACTCCACTTGGTCAATTCTTGTGCATTTACCAATGAGCATTGGGGTTGGATTGTTGATTATGTAGCAAAGATTATTTTTAATATGATCATTCCAACATTATTCCAAAAATATTTGGTATTATTTATTCATATGTTTTTAAAATCAAACATGATAGTAAATTACAACTAAAGGATGGTTTGTTGTATAATGATTGGCATAGTGTGAAGGGCATTCATCTTATGGATGTGATTGAAAATAATCTATCACCATTACCAAAGAAGAATATGGACCAAATGCCTTATTCTCTTGCAATATTTTTCATAAGATTTTAGTTTTCAAAAGGCACTAGTAAGGTGTATGAGGTCATAAAAGTGGAAGGTAAATGAAAAATAGCTTTTGAAAGCCTTATCTATTCATAAGCATACAAATCACCCACCTATGGATTTCATGTACTACCTTAGATTGATGACCCTTGATTACTAAGTCAAAAATACTATATCCTTGTAGAAAATGAAGAATTATAGTTTTGTCTTTAATTTTTTAAACATTTGTATTTTTTCCTTTAAATGAAACAAGATGTACAAAGGTAACCACCGCATTCCACATTAACATGCAATGAAGTATTATTTTGTTTATTGAAATGAATTCAAACTTCACACATATTTGAATCCTATTTAATATAAATATCATTTTTTGTCAAACACCTAAATCATATATTTTAAGATAATAGGTGAATAGAAGGGACAAATAAGAGGTTCTTTGATTCCTCACATGTTAAAGTAGTCTCAACGTTGAAGCTCATCTTAAGAGGAAACTACATATGGAGTAAACCATTAAGGCTTCTCTCAAGTATGATATCTTTGATCGAGTTAAACCTATTTAATGTTGGCTACTTAGGCCTCATTCTTGATGAACTCTATACATTGCCACATCTTAGAACCATAAAGTTCTTCTTAGGTGTATAGAAATCTGCACTTCCTTGCAAATTTTGAAGTTGGAAGATTGTCAAAGGCTTACACAACTACCATTAGGTTTTGAGAACCTTTCATTCTTGAAACAATTAAATCTTATCCACTACAGCAACATAATTGTCCTTCCAAAAAACTTTAAACGATTAGGATCTTTAAGGCTATTATAATTAATTCACTACAAAGATCAAAGAATTGCGATAAAATTTCATAGTTTACCTTCTCTAGAATTATTGTATGTGAGTGATTACATTGAATTAAAAGAAAAATGGATGAATCTATTTTTCATATGAAAAATTTAAAATGTTTAAGATTTTTGAATGTCCATATCTTATTCGAAGATGGCATTTGTTTGATAAACATGATATAAATATAAAATGTATACATTGTTATAGATACAAAGACAAATCATATGTTGTTGACTTTAACTATACCTTAAATTTTAAAATTTATATATTATTTTTATAGTTATAAAAATAATGGTTAGATAGTTAAAACTTATTTTTAGAGGATTAAAGACATGTTAAAGTTAATTCTGTGTTATTTTTATTATTGTAACTGCCATTGAAATTTTTTATGGTAGTGAATGTAAAGTATGAAGCTTGATTAAGGGAATTGTAACATCTTTAATCATCTTTATTAATTGAAAGTATGAAGGAAAACATCCCCTCTTTTTCTTTCATTCATTTTTACATCTTTTTCTCTCCTCATTATTAATGTTGTAATGCTAATATTTTGTAACTCTACTTTGAACAACTTGTAATATCTACAACAATTAGAATCAAAGTCATGTTGTAAAATAATTTACAATTTTTATTCACTAAGTACATAAAATGTTAAAGGGTTGATTATATTTACATATTTTTTATTTTTTATTTTAGTAGATGTTTTGTGTTTGTAAGATGAAAAAGACATTTATTTTTATGAATAAATTTGATGGTCAAAATTATGAGAGCTCCAGAAGATCAAAGTTAAGGACCTTTTATATGAGCAAAAACTTATGTTGTGTATACAAACACCAAGTACAAAACTATTACATCCCATCTAGAGACTTTAGGTATGGTCATACGCTTATGATGTATACATTATGTGTGGAGTCCACAAGTTGTTGTAAGAGAAATGTATTTGATATGTTATGAGGCTTCATATTTATGTTACAATTATGATGTCTTTACATGCTTAACTAACATGATTATGTATACTAGCCCTATGTGATGTGTTAGACACATGATATTGCTGGCCGAGATGTTGGATTAGGGTACAAGAGCACCTATTTGATATATCTTTATGCTTTATGTGTGATTTCAATATGTAGGCATTTGTACTATAGCACTATGTTGCATGATGTTTGGGTGTGGTTTTGGCATGTGAATGTGTATAGCATATGATAAGGATATCATAGGTTTGGCATGTGAATGTGTATAGCATATGATAAGGAGCTCATATGTTAACATGATTTAGAGTCCTAGTATGTTTGTTACGCATGATTAAAGTTTATAACATTAGTTGCGGAGGAAAAAATAAAAATAACATATGAAAATCATTCATTAAATTAATAATAAATAATTCAAATGAAAAAAAGAGAAAAAGTGAACTCTCTTCATGTGAGAAATGGGAATTGTTGGTTTCTCTTTTGTTTTTTTTTATAAAGAAAAAAGTAAAAGTATAGGCTTTATGTTGTTTTATTTTTTTTTACCACCACCTCATCACCACTTGCAAGAGAAATTGGATTTTGTATTTTTAATTTTCTATTCATGTTAACAAAAAAGTACAAGAGATTGTTCTTTTGTTTTTCTTTCTTCTTTCTTCTATTCCACATTTTTTTGAATTATGAGCTTTCTGGATGATTTTTGCTTTGAATCTAGATTTGGGATTGTTGTAGTTATATCTATGTAGGTGTAGAACTTGTTGGGAGTAAAACAGAGTCTTGTTGGATCTTGGAGGGTTTTCTACTTGTTTCAACCTTTCTACCCAACAATTTTAATTAGTGGTTTGTCTTTACCTTTTCGCTATATTTTTATGCTAGATTAATGTATATGATTATGTGATGTGGGCATGTGGATTAGATAGCTCAAAGATTGAGCTTGGAGATGTTATTTTGCCTATTTCCCAAAATTGTCTGATTTTGGTTACGAATTGTGTAGGAATATATATGAAATATATATGGTATGATGTGGACTTGTAGAATATGAATTGTGATGTTGATGAGATTGGTATGACTGGAATATGATATTTTTATGTGAGCATTTTTTTAGAGCTCCAAATATTATGTTATTAATAAAACTTTGAACGTGCATAACTTTGCTTCTAGTAGTCCAATTTAGGTAAAATTAGTGTTGTTGGGATTGTTTTGGGAAGTACTTTCTAATTTTGAGATTAGTTGTCTCTTTGGGCATATATCATTTTGAAGATTATTATAGTGGTCATTTTTCTAGAAGTACATGCCATTTGAGAAATATGATATTGTTTTGTCATATCAAGGTATTCATGTTATTTGGTGAATTGTGATATTATTTTTATGGAATGACTATAATTGTTAGGGGTGGATAGGTGTGGTTATATTTTTTTGGGTGTGTTGTTCTTATGACACATGTTGGCTTAAGCTAGCTAGACTATGTACATGTTTTTATGACAATTCTTGTGATGGTCATTGGTAGGTGGTGTTAGCATGAGGGTGTGGACCAATTAAAGATGAGGCACACTAGAGGTAGTATGCATTAACCTTCACTGTGATGCATTTGTCAGGATCCTATCTTAGGCCTCATCCTAAGAGTGGGAGAACGTATGTGTGTTCATCCCTATGGCTGGTACATGGCATAGGTGTGTTCATCCCTATTTCCAATCCTCCAAAAGTCTAGTGATTGCAAGTCACAGGTTGACAAACCCTAGCACTAGTTGGATAAATAAAAGACTTGTAGTCAATGGCTATTATGAGTACTCATGGAAACATTTCACATGCTATACTAAGCGTGGATATGCTAGAAACCACATGGGCTATGTATATGATAGTATCGGGTTGTGAGTCACATCGTTGATACTATGTGTTTTGATTGGATTATGATTGTGTGGATCATTGACTGTTTATAGTATATCATGGGTATGATGACATGGGCAAGATAGATGATATTAGATCATGGATTTATCTGTGATTGTATGATAGTATGTTAGCATTATGGGTGAGATGGTGTGTGTGTTGTTTTGAGCATGCGTAAGACTAATAGTTGTTGTAGGTTGTCTTGTACCTCACTCCTTTCCTTTAGTGTAGCCCTTGTCAACCATCTAGTAGGGCAAGTGTAAAGGCTTCCCACTTAGTTATGTACTAACTTTATTTAATTATAGGTAAAAGGCATAAGAGCCTAGATGAGCATAGAGAGGAAGAGTAGAGGAGGGAAAAATCTTTAGTGCTTGGTTAATGTATATTTTCATGTACAATAGTGTGGACTAGATATCATTGTATGAAACTCTTTGTACTCTTATATTTACAATGATGAGGTTTATGTGTGTTTCTATTTTAGTAAAGTAATGCATAGTTGCTTTATGTAGAGACATGCATTTTTATAAAGTGAACTGTATGTTTAGTTTTTGGTGTGGTAGGAAATTCTGTACCCTTTAACCTTGCTTACATTATTGGTTTTTAGTTATCATGCTTACGTTCTATGATTCCATAATTCTAGGCATCACCTTTCCTTAGCTAGGGTGGGGTGTTACAAAAAGCTACTTCCATTCTTATTAATGAATGGAATAGACTAAATCAAAGAGCTCTAGTAATTAATCAACATTATAATGGAGCATTGCATTCTTACAAATATGCAAGAGGAATGTAACATTCCTATCTAAAGATCCTTCTTTTGTTGGTATGTCTTATGACTTGAACCTTATATATGTTGTGCCTTAACCTTATGTTGTACTTTTAGTTGTTTGATACTTTACTATTATATTTGTTAATATTGATATCATGTTGATCTTTCCTAAGGTGGAATTATATGAGGGTGTTAGAACCTTGGAATAATTGTAATATAGGTACACCCTAAGATATATAGTCTAATTAGAACTTTATAACTCAACATTATCCACTAGAATTGAATCCATGACTTGGAGCTTTCAAATCAAGAATCTTACCATTAGGTTAACACCTCATTATTAAGGTGGAATTAAATGATAATATTATTTTATTCTATAAAGCATATGTACACTAATATGATGGGTCATGGTATATGAGGTTTTACATTAAGCTTATAATGTGTGCAGTTGATTATATATAACACTTGGTTGTTTGTTTTTATGTTTAATTAAATTAATATTTTATTGTTGCATTGGTCTATTTGAACATTTAATTAATAAAATATTAGATCATATTATATTAAAATACAACTTTATGCTAATATATCAAGCATAAGAAAATAAATAACCAAGCAAAGATCCTAGGCTCTAAAGACTAAGGTGTTACCCACTCCTACCCTTAAAGGAATCTTTATCTTTAAAGATAAGAATAAGAACCCATCTAATGCTTTCTTCTTTTTGTACTCAAGTTCTTATTGAGCCTCCAAAATATTGTAGTATTGTTCTCTTCCATTAGTTTATTGTTAAACACTAGCATAAGCTTATAAGGTTTGAGAGGATTGCTTTTTTTTTATCTCTTTGGACATTGAGCTCTTTAGTGTCTAGGTTCATTACAAAAATAGCATGCCTTTACCATCCTTTGATTATTTGCTATTGAAATCTAAGAAGCAATTTTTCTAATAATTTATTACTCTACCATCTCCATACATGAAGATTCTTCTTTATTACTTATAGACATCGTTGAAGATCGCTTTTTAAAATCCTTCTTAGAAACTTCAACTTGAGTAGCTTTCTTCACTTGGTCTTGATTAATTTCTAAAGTATATAAATGAACTTATTCATAATTCCCAAGATTTATGGTAGCTAAGTGATAATTAAAGGCTTTGATCCCTTACAAAACCTCCTCATCCATGCCTACTCATCATCTAATATATATGGTATATATTCCACTAGCTCGTTGAACTTATTGTCATCCTCATGCACAATCATGTCACCTTGTTGCAAGTAATAAAATCCATCCTTCTTGTTTTCCTATTATGCCTTAATAATAAAATGATCCTCAAACTCATATTTGGAAGTATCTCATGAGACTATTCCTACATTTCAACCCCTTACATGAAGCAAATTATTTTACCATCCTTATAGTTGGAAAGTAGCCAATTTTGTCTTTAGAGTTAATGAACTATTCAACACTTCAAAAGCTTTTTTCATCTCTTTAGGCCACTCACATGTCATTGATGGATCATTAGGATACTTAAAAGTGAGAGGGATTGACTTTCAAAACTCTCCCATTAACTTTCCACCATCATTAGCACCTCCATGTTTCTTACCATCATTACCAACATTGTTGATACCATTGTTCTTCATGTTGGTGAGGGTCTAAAACAATTGTTACTACACTTGGTCCTAATTTGATCCACTAGTTTGACTTGTCTCATTGTCCCTCCTTGATCTCCTTGGTGCAATATATCAAAAACTAATAGACTTCATATAGAAATATTAAACCATGGTATAATACCAAGCTATCACATCCTTAAAATTATACTTCAAAAATAATTAAATTGTACCATCCATGAGGTATGTGAAGAATAATATTAATTGATTAATAAATTTTAAGCAACTTAAATACTTATAAAATCATATAAGATAGATAAATAACTTGGAAAATTAATAACTTAGAAGCCACTTAAAAATTTACAGTTAGCATATTAATGTCAACTTACGTCTTATTACAAAAAAATATCAAATTTTCATTGAAATTCCATATTCATGGCCAACATAAAAATCCATTAAATGATGAAAATATAAAATAAAATACATAAAGATATAATCTTCACATCCAATGTTAAACTTTCTTCTAGCTCCTCCTTGTCCACCTCCAAAGCATGAACCACATGCAAGAAGGATTAGAAGATCTTCACATTTAAGGAAAACCATCTTGAAGCTCCTTCCAACATGACTAGCAGATGGGGCTCATGTTGCCAGCACATTGTTAGAACCACTAGAAAATACCATTAACTTATCTATTATTAATTATCATTAACAATACTATTACTACATACCATTAACCCATGATGTGCATTACCTATGATATTCTTGTGAGATTTCTAGCATCAAATGTTTGAATAAGTATAAGATTGATACTAACTTAAACTAGTCATTAAGACCTCCTGGTTGAGAAATTCACCTCTCTATACCACCATCATAAAAGTACAACTATTTCATAATGTTTATGACTAGTATCAATACTTTAGCTAACCTAAATTCCTAGCTCATCACTATTACCTAACTTCTAATATTGATTATATGTTACCAAAATGATGAATCATCTTTCACATCCATTGACTATGGCTAACCAACCATTCTTGCACCAATTTCATTTCTACAAAACATGTCACTTAATAATTGTAGTTGTCATTTCTAGCTACTGATACTAACTTCATGTCATTAAATTAATTGACCAACTCCAATGTCAACTAAAAATTGACTAGCCAATATCAACAACTTAATTTTTTCTTTCCTAGCTTTTCAACAATTTGAATGTGATCATATATACTTGAAATATTTTCTACCTACCATCATTATTCACTACCATTTTCATCAAATGCTTCTTACATCATGCTCCTTCACATAACATGCCAAAATTCTATCACAATCCCTAAATTCATCATGACTTGAATTGCAATGTCTAATGATGCTGCCACCACCACCACTATATGAAGAAGATGTTGTAAAAGCTAGAAAAGATGGAAAGTGATGAGTGGTGAGGTATCCCTACACTCAACTATACGAATATGAGCATATACGCATGATCCGGTTGAACTTCATAGATGGAATAGTTGTGGTATCTAGATAGTTACATGTTGATTGCAGTTTGATGTCTTCCCACTTGGACTAGTATTCGCTTATCATGTATGGTTTAGTCCAGAGTGAGGTGTATAATATGATTTCTAACACCAGGCTACTCCTAGAGACAATGGAAAATAATCTTGATTAAATTAATAAGCAATAGGAAATGAAGTCTAAGCTAGCCTAAGTGCGATGATCATCTGTCCTTAATCATCCGTATGCATCTTGGACCTCATGTACTACTTCTAGGATTACCAAGCGCACATTACTTGAGCACTCCTAAATATGTTACTGGGTTACCAAGTAGTTACAGTTCAATGTTTGTGATTAATTCATACTCATTTCACATTTAACAATAGGAATAGTAAATGATCGTAAAGAAATATCAATTAAGAAAATAATAAATAATAATAACAATTAAACAATTGAAAACTAAGTGCATTCTGCAATGATGGAGTAATCTCGATCTTTATTGCTGATCATGTGCGTGTCCAAGTATGACACACTTGAATAAAGGTTCCATACAGTTACAATCATCACACTGCGGGCATGCACTGGGGAAAGAACTAAAATGAATTGAAAACTAACAAAAAATACTCTACACTTACACTTACTAACTCCCCTTTCCTGTGCACCCGAATGTGGTATTTATAGGCCTAAGCAAGAATCATGATATCATGTATTTGATATCGTTATCCAGGCTATGATATTGCATACCTGATATCGAGGATCTGATATTGGGACCTGGCAAAACATGATTCATCACACCCCCACAACTAAATAACAACTCATCCTTGAGTTAGAAAAAAATGAGAATGGGTTCGATTGATTACATAATGGATAGGTATGGGATTATTGACTAACTAGGAATTACTCATGCCACAGTGTGGAATTGAATAAAACAAAATTGGGACACAAACATAGAATTTACAAAAAATAAAATTTGTTGAAAATCAAGTGGTTCCTAGTGGTGGTGGCTCCTCCATGGGTCTCTTCCCCTTATCTTGTGCTCCAAGTTTTAGAAATGGATGTCTCTAAAGGAGTGCCTGGATTTTTTCTTCTTCGGTTCAGGAATCCTATGTTGTCCATGTTGATGCTCCAATGCTTGATGGAGTTGACACCTCCCATGGGCACAGTAGGTGTGGAAACATTTGATTGGCCTTGACATACCAGGCTGCAAATAGCCATCATTCCTCTTCATAGGCTCTAACTTTATCTTTGTATTCTTGATAGTTTGTGAGCTATCAAGCCAAATCCATTGTGGCATCCTTCTGTCCTTAGTAGTTGATTTTGCCCACCTCTAATTTATAATTTTCCACTTCTAATTTCTATAGCATCTTCTTGTGTTTAGAAAATTCTATTTCATACTTTGTGTGTAGGTGGTTGCTATCTACTTTTCCAATTCAATTCTTAGGCATCCTACTATCAACATGGCCAAGTTGGCATACCATAGGCTTGCTAACTCCATGTACTCCATGAGGTCTTATATCTATAGGTCCCTAATTTTTAGTTTAGCTTGGTGGGCAAAGGCATAAGTATCCAATATGGCTTACCAATTAGCATAATAAGCACTAAGTGTGTTAATGTGAGCTTTGGTCATATGGATTTCTTTCTCAATCACTTTCTTGTACATCCCCACCTGATCTCTAAAATGATCTTTAAGCTTCTTGTGTCTCTTGGCCTCATTATACCACATGCTTATTTCAATCATCATCTTTTGATAGATCACGTGTACCTCCTCCATTGAGAGGGTTCTATTTTCTCTAGCCAAGCAATTCATATCTGGGGCCTAGCTAGGCAAGAAACTTCTATAATTGACAACCCTGCCTTCCATGTTAAAAGGTCCTAGGACTTGCATAGTTCATCCTTGGGATGCTTTCATGCTTTGTGTCCTTGCTACGTTGTGTAGCATAGCACAACATAGCAGCCAATGTGACATGAATTCCTGTTTTGATCTATGATGCTTTGTCAAGAAAATTTGCTTGAAACCCAAGGGTAAATTGGGATAGGTAGTATTGGAGGTTGGAGCATGGCCAGGTGCAATTCTTTTGCTGGAACCACTTGGGAGAGGACCTTCTTACATTTCGTCCCTGCTACACTATGCTATGCTATGCTACGTAGCGTAGCACAATGTAGCACTCAGTTTGGCTTGGATTCTTACTCAACTAGCAAAAATTTTGTCATAGGATGTCAGTCATGTCCTGGCATGGCAACAAAGCAAGCATGTTTGATGGTTGTAGCATGGGAATTTATGTTTACTTCGTCAAAGCAATCTAAGTAGGAGTGTTTCCACAATGAAACCCTGCTATGCTATGCTACATTGCGTAGTGTAGCATAGCGTAGCACTCAAATTGAGATGATTTCTGATGAAATCTACCACATTTTGTTGCATCATGTTGCTCATGCTTTAAGGATGAAATGAGGTAGGTATCCCAGAGGGTTGAATCACTGTCAATCTACATCTTTGGTGCCCGATCAATCTTCTCAAGGCCTACTATGCTATGCAGTGTAGCAAGTTCTTGCAGTTAGAAAACTTTTCAAATTGTTTAGTCCATCTTAAACACCTTCAATAGCTCCTAGCATGGTCCCTGGGTAGACCATCAGTAGGGTCAAGTGTCAAGCTAGGCAAGCTAGAGGGTGTAGCAAGCCTGTCAACCCAAGAGATAGAAAATTTTCCAGATTGTACAATCTACCCCTAGTGTCTTTTTCATGCAAACTGGCCTCATGGCTGGGTGTTGCATTGATTATGTTGTAGAGGGCAACAGGCAGGCTCAGAAGTAACTTTGCAAGTCTTAGGACTTCCAGGGTGCCATGTCATCTACACGGTCCATCATGGCATCATGCTTGCAGGGATCCTTATCCAAATTTCAAGGTTGTTAAATCATGAGAGTCCTAAAATTTCTGGTGTTTCAATGGTCCTTCTTTGTTGACTTCTGGAGGATTTGCTCAAGAGACATCAATAAAGAATATGAAACACCATGAGGAACAAGATGCCAACATTGCTCTTTAGTGCTTGCTTGGATGAGACTTCGCTATATTTGAGAGTGCTTTGAGGATGATGCAGGATAGGAGGTAAGGGATGGATTTGAGGGAACAAGTTTAGGGAAGAAAGGATGTAGAATGAAATGCCATGATAACTGTTGTCATAGTTTGATCCCTCATCACAATGATTATGAGGGGATCGTCATGCATGGGTGTCTTTCTTTCTTGGATTTCAACCTCTCATCAAAGTGCTTAGAGATGGTTGATCCATAGCTGAAATGTTTTTGAATCAGCTATCATGGCATTTGTTTTAGGCACTTATGCTTTTTCTTCTTGTTATACATCCACATTCACTTTTAGACAACCTTGTTGTTGTTGTAGGATAGGTGTTTCCTCCCTGAGATAAGTTATGTTACATCCATGTGGGGCTTTGACCTACCTATAGATGCTTCCCATGGGATGAGTTATGTTACATCCATCATGGACTTGGTAGTTGCGCATGTGAGAGGGTTTTATGTGCCTTGAGGAAGCTTGTAAAGGGGATATGGAAAATTGTAGGTATAGGGAATGTGGATTAAGTCAACTAAAAAGAAGAGTAGGATATGCACTCTCAAGTAGCTAGGCTAATTGAAGCAGGTGCTTTGGAGTAATGTAGTGCCTTACTCTAATGGTGAAACACATCCCTGAACGATGCCATCTTGGCTTTTATCGTGCAAAAATCATAGAGAGAAAAATAGAAAAGACAACCATCAAGTGAAGTGAGGGCAAAGTCTTGCTTGCTAAGGACACTACCAGGATGGCAAGTGTTGTGTCTTCCATGTGCAATGTCCAAAGTAGGAAGGCTAGCACAAGTTCTGGCAATGGTAGGTTGGAAAGGTTAGCACTAAATAAGCTAGGAGTAGTGGTGATGCAAGTGCTAAGGATTCCCCGTCCAAGGCAAACATCATGCAATCTAGTTGCAAGCTGAGAATCCTAACAGCTAAATGCCTTTTGGACTTTGATGGTGGCAAGGGCTGGAGGATGGCAGTAGTGTGGCTAGGCCACAATACTGCTGGGACTCCAGCAGTAGGTGCTGATGGCAAGAGCTACTGCCAAGGTGACTGGCTATGGTAGCAGTAGCTATCAAAGGTTAGTAAGATGTCAAATGACATCTTCGAAGGATCAGCAAGATGCCATGGGCAATGATGCTACATGTGTTCTAGAATATTTTTCCTTGATGACATGAACTTCATTCCAAAACTACAATGTCTCACCCCATGTTGTCGAGGAGTTTTGGAAGTGTGCATGCTCACTTGTTCATTACGTCTCCCATGTGAGCTGGGATGTGTTTGGCTATGAACCCAGTTTAAGGTCTTGGTAGACCATCAAATGTGCTAGTTTAAGATCCCAGCAGACTGATGTGCTAGTTTAAGGTCCTAGTAGACCACTGTGCTAGTTTAAGGTCCTAGAAGACCACTATGCTAGTTTATCATCATAGCGGATGGTGGATGGCTAGTTTAAGGTCGTAGCGGACCATGTTGTGGTTGCCAATTTTATGTCATGGCCCAAAGATGTGCTATGCTAGTTTAAAATCATAGTAGATGAGTTGTGCTAGTTTATAGTCATAGCAGACTATCTATGCTAGTTTTATGTCATAGCTGATGTTCCGTGCTAGTTTATAGTCATAACAGACTTGTTGCTTACCTTGCTTCATGTCTGATGTAATCCTTTGTGTCAAAAATAGTATGGCTTGAGGTACAAGTGGTTGATAGGATTTGCAAACTCATTGCCATCCATATCAGCCAGTTTGAATGCCCTGTTCTCATAGGCTTTTGTGACTATTAAAGGGTCTTCCTAGTTGGTTAAGAATTTTCTCACAGGCTCACGAATGGCCTTGAGAACTAGGTCCCCCTTTTTGATTGGCCATTGATGTAAATTATAGTGATGCTTTTGTCATTGCTTATCTTGGTACCATTCGATGTAGCCAAGTGTTTGGGCATGCTCCTCCTCTACAAAGTTAACATCAATGATCCTTGACTCATTATTTTGAGCCTTGTCCATGACATTCAAGAGGATTATTCGAAGTGATGGAACCTATAATTCAAGAGGTAACACCACTTCAATTCTGTAAATGAGACTGCATGAAGTCTTACCTGTAGCTACTCTTCATGTTGTATGGTAAGCCCACAATATGTAGAGGATTTGCTCATGCCATCACCTCTTGCTATTGCTAAGCATCTTTTTGAGGAGGTTGATGATGACCTTGTTGGTTGCATCTACTTTCCCATTCACCTATTTGTAGTATGGTGATGAAAAAGAGTGTTTGATGCCAAGGTTTTTGCAAAAGGTTTTAGTCTCTACACTACTGAATTGTGGCCCGTTGTCAATAACAATGGTCATGGGAAGGAAAAACTATGTTTCTATGTTATCTAGAATGAAGTGGCAAACCTATTGAGACGTAGTCTTTCTAAGAGGAATAGCTTCTACCTACTTTGTAAAGTATTCGTTGGTGGTAATGATGAAACTATTGCCTGCAAAAGACTTAGGTGTAATGGATCCTATGATATCTAGTCCCTAATGTTGAAAAGGCCACGTGATCTATGTAGTATGTAATTCAGTGGACAATACATATATGAGGTTTGCATGGCATTGACATACATCGCATGTCCTAACCTTGGCAAGGCAATCTCATTCTACGCAAAGCCAGTAGTAACCTAAGCATCTAATTTTTGCTACCATAGCCCTAGGGGCTATGTGTCCCCCACATAGTCCCTCATGAACTTTGTCAATAATTTTTTGTTCTTCTCCCTCACTAACACAAGCTAGCAATATTTTGTTATAAGAGTGTTTACATAGAGTGTTGTCTCCTACTAGGACATACTGTCATGCTCGCTTGCATATTGCATCCTTTTGAGAAAACTTCAAGCTGTGTGGGGGTTCGCCATGTTGGAAGTAAGCTTTAATGTTGGCATACCACTCTTGGGTATCTACTGTACTTATAGATGCAATGTGTGCCACTTGAGTAATAGTATCGGTGCATTCTATTATTGAAGCAAGCAAGGTAGCAAACATGTGTGATGACATATTTAATGCTAACATGGCTAGGGCATCAGCTATAGTGTTTTTGTTACGAGGCACATATTGGATGTCCAACGTTGTAAACTACTTTAGTAGATTCTTGGCTAAATCAAAATAAGGTTATAAGTGTGAAGCCTTGGAAGCATAAACTTTAGTGATTTGGTTGACAACTAGTTACAAGTCACCCTGAATTGCCAAATGTTGGATCCTCGACTCTTGGGCTGCTAGAAGGCCCCTAAGGAGTTCTTCATACTTAGCTACATTGTTCGTGCAAAGGAATGTAAAATGATCCATGAAGGGTCAAATTTCCCAAGAGGGAAATGTAAGAATAGTGGCAGTGCTACCACCTCATGTAGTTGAAGCACTGTCAAAATGCAAACTAGCTTCGAAATCTGATGATATGGGACTTATGTTATTGATCTTCTCATCCGAGAACTCAGGCTCTATTACTACTTGATCATCAACAGGTGAAGCCGTAATCTATGTGGCTATTTCTTGACCCTTTGTTGATGATTGTGCCATGTAATGTAGATCGAATTTTGCCATTATAGCTTTCCATTAGGCTATTCTACTACTCTTGTATAAGTTAGTTCTGATAGCCCGAAGTATGTTGCTTTTGCATATGATGTTGAATTTACTACGAAACAAGTAATGCCTCCACTTTTTAAGTGTGAATACTAGGGAAAGATAGTTCTTCTCTACCTCATTGTACTTTGCTTCATGTGCTCTTAATGCATGACTCAAGTAATAGACTGGGATTTCAAACCCATCATCTCTGTTTTGACATAGCATTGTAGTAATGGATGTGTCTGAGATGGCAAGGTAGATGTTGAAAGGCATATCCCTTTGTGGAGGGTAAATAGTGGAAAGGTGCAAAAGCTCTTTCTTCAAGTTATCAAAGGCTTGTTGACATTGATTTGTCCACTCGAAGTTGACCCCCTTCTTAAGTAGGTGTTTCATTGGGTGTAGTTTATCTGTCAACCTCGCGATAAACCTTCTAATAAACTATACCCTACCTTATAACCCATGCAACTCTTTAAGACTTGTAGGCGATTCTAGGTTGACAATGGCCCTCACCTTATCGGGGTCCACTCGTATCCCTATTTTTGACACTACAAAACCTAGCATGCATCTGGTTTTAACTTCAAAAACACATTTCCTGGGATTCAAACATAGGTCATGCTTATGACAATGTTGGAGAACTACATTTAGATCATTGGGGTGATCAGTAGCTTCCTTAGACTTAACCACTATGTCATCAACGTAATCGTTTAATCTTTCTAAGAGGTAGTCACTAAAGATGTATTTCATTGCTTGTGGATATATTACTCCAGCGTTTTTTAGCTAAAAGGGAATCATTGTATAACAAAACATTTCCCAAGGGGTCATAAAGGTAGTTGCCAATTGGTGCTCTCAGTTGATGCGAATTTGATTATAGCCTAAAAATAGATCCATGAAGGATAGTAAGGCATGACCAGCTATAGTATCGATAAGTTGATCGATACTAGGTAGCGAGAAGTTTTCCTTAATTGTCATCCTATTTAAGTCTTGGAAGTCTATACAAATTCATATACTCCCAATTTTCTTAGGTACGACTACAATGTTTGAGACCCAATTTGAGTAATCAATTGCCTGAATGAAACCAGCTTGATAGAGTTTAGTGAATTCATCGCGTACAGCCAAGGCAATCTCTGGTTTAACTTTGCGAGCTTTTTGTTTAATCACTTTAACATGTGGATCTAAGATAATATTTTTTTGTATGAGTCATGGGTGGCATGTCTTCATATGACTACACAAACACTTTGACATTGTCATTAAGGACTTTTGAGATATTTTTTTGCACTTTTGGCTCTATTAGGGAATTGAATTTTAATGTTTTCACCTCACCTCTAGACGTAGTTATAGGGATTTCAATAAGGGGGTCCTCAATTACATCACTAGCCTTTAGGTCTAAGGCCTGTACTAGATTTTCAGGCCAATCTAGAGATGTTTCTAGGGATGCTACAGTGTCATGAGTAGATGATTCCAAGTCTACTAATTCTAAGCTTAAGTTTCTTGTAAGCCTGCCATGAGGTCCTGTCAGGACAAGGGGCATGTGGAGATCACCCTGTATAGCCATTTTTGAAGCACTCCTGCAAAATCATCAAATAAGCAAACATCAAGTCGTACCTGCTTAATAGAGTAACATGCAATAAAATGTACACAAGGTAATCATGCGATGCAACATAATTACCAATTTAAGGTCTTAGCAGACTACAAAAATGCAAAATTATATTTTAATATTGCTAGTTTAAGGTCGTAGCAGACCATTAACATGTAAACTTTCATGTAGAAAATTGCCAGTTTAAGATCATACAGGTTGCTAGTTTAAGGTCATAGCAGACCATAACCATGTGACATTATGAATCAGGGTTGCTAGTTTAAGGTCATAGAGGACCATAACAATGTAATGTTATAAGTCAAGGTTGCTACTTTAAGGTAATAGTGGACTGCTAACAATGTTATAATGTAAGAAAATGAAGCAAAAAATTTAATGCCCCTACGTGCTACACTATAGCTGCATGCTATGCTACAGAGGACAGGGACGTCCCTTGCTATGCTACAATAGACAAGGTTGCCGCATGTCACGCATGAGATGCAGAACATTCTACGTTACACATGGGAGATGAAAGTAATAGGTATTTTTCCCCCTTAAGCTATAAATAAGTGGTTACCCCATGGTAATCTGGTTACTGTCACTATCAAATCCTACATCCTACACCCAGAGCATAGAGCAGTTGACCTGAGAGACAGTGTAGTGGTCACAGTGTAGCAGTTGATACAACTGATACACCCAAGCTTGTAAGTAGGCAATGGCGTGCAAGAGTGGATGTAGGCATCAGGGGTTGACCAACCTAGCTAAAGGGGAGCACACCTTACGACACCTTCCAAAGGCATGCATTGAGGAGCAGTAAGAGGCCCCATCTACCTGGTAAGTTGCTATGCTATTCTCATTTTCATTCTATAATTTATCAAGTTAGATTGCTATTGTCATCACTATTTTGGTTATCACAGTTGTCATTGTGGATACACTATGACTGTGGTTATTTCTTTTGTTTTCATTTTGGCCACTACGCCATGGCTGTCGCCACTTTGGCCACAGTAGCCGTGGTGACCGCTACACTACGACTATGTGTGGCACCACCTTGGCCACCATTGTTAGGAATGGTCATTATGCTATCATAGGGGTTTGGTGGTTCTTGGTGGTGTAGCGCATGCTTAGCATAGCGTACCATTCTTAGAGGGGATTTTTATCTGCCAAGTTTTTATGCAGCGTAGCGTAGCATGTGTAGGGTGAGTTCATTTTTTGTTTGCATTTTACTTGGCTGCATTTCATGCGGTGGGGAAGGGCTAGGACAATGGAAACACTGTGGGTATTTTTCCAAAGCTATGTTACTTTTTGTTAGCATGACTATTACTGTGTTACATTTTTGTTGTTGTTATGCTATGTTGCCCTAGACACCATGGTTGCCATGCTGCTACGCTGGCCAACCCACTACGCTACTATGCTAGAAGACCTGCTATGTTTTTGGGACTATTACTCTACTACATGTATTAGTGTTTTACTTGCCATGTTGTCGTGCTTGTCATATGGCTATATGTGTCGTACTTGTTACACTGTCACACTTATTATATTTTTGCATGTCATACTTGCCGCTTTGCTACGGTGCATGGGGTGCAATCGTCCTACTACACTACGCATAACGCAATTGTCACCCTTGTGCAAAGTGTAGCTATTACCCTACGCTATTCAGGGTGTAGCTGCTACACTACACTATGCAGGGCATAGTCATTACACTATGTAGGGTGCACCTACTACGCTATGCTACGTGTAACACCCTGCTACGCTACATGCCATGTTTAGTTCTGTGTTATTCTGCCTGTGTGTTACTGTGTTATTGATGTTGAGATAGGTATGTTGAAATTACTACATTATGCTCTCTAAGTTGTTTCATTTTTTTCTATGGTACTATGACTAATGCTTTCCCACATGTGATTGATAGCTTCTTGTCTCAAGTGGGACCCCTGACAACCGGTCGTGGTTGACATAGTGCTTGTACTCCCACCAAAAGTGATCAAGGTTCCTCACAATGTTTACGAGGAAACAAGCAAATGCATGCACTACTTGACACAATCATTGTGGAAGTGCAGGCATGTCAACAATGACCTCTGGAAGAGGGTGCAAAAACTTGAGAAAGAGAAGGGTACCCAAGCTGCTAAGTTGGAGGACTTTTGATACATAAATAAATTTCTATTGACCCATGAAACTCACGATGGCAGTTGGCATATAGTTGTAATTGACTATGCAAGATACTAGATAGCTGTATGGAGTAAGAACGAAGCAATTCATGAGATTATTGAACAATGCATGCAGATGGACCTTTTGGTCCAAAAGAATCAAGACTAGAAGGACTACAGTGCCAAAGTCTACAAGTGGGGGTAGGCACAAAAGAACCATAATCACATGTATAAAATGGAATATGCTGCCTATCATAAACAATATCAGGATGCTTCCATTGAGTTGCATACCCATAAGCTATTCCTCGATGTCATTGGTGCTGCTAAGGCCTACGAAAAGTTCCCATAATAGGTGGTGGTCAGTGAGTCTCCTAAAAGAGAAATGACCTTACCTTCTGGGGAGACCACCATCACCACCTTTTCTCTAGGACTACCCTTATGGATAGCTATGGAGAAAGGGAAAGTTGTAGTAAGCATTGATTTGGGGGAAGAAAATTGGACCAACCTCACCAAGGAGGAGATCCTACAACGTCTAGCGGCTAGCATGCATAAGATACCCTCCGAAATGGATGCTGGGCCATCTCAAGTTAGTCATTCTTTATTGTGTCACAGTTTATTTTATGAGAGCCTAGTTGTAGTATGATTTATTATTTTATTCTTTGTCTTATGCAGGATCCAAATGGAGGTGTAGGACTGAGTGGAATAGGAAATGGGGATGCTGACGAAGACTTATAGTGTGGCAACAAAATATTTTTTTTATTTTTACTATTTTTGGATTTAATTTTTGTAAACATTATTGTATGGACTGAAATTGATGAAGAACATAATGTGAAAAAATTATTATTTTTTGTTTTAGTTGATTAAATCTTTCTTTATTAATGTATTTGGACCCCTTGTAGGCCCCTTGTTTTAGTTTAAGGACATTCTAGGCCATGGCGATAGTTTAAGGCCATTTCAGGCTGTTGTTCAATGATGATTCTTTATTTTTCTTTTCTTTGTTTTAGGGAAGTAAAGTTTCTAGTTTTAGGCCCTAGCAGGCCGTGATGGTAGTTTAAGGCCATTCTGAATCATTGCTAGTTTTAGGCCATTTCGAGCCATTTCTAGTTTTAGGTCATTTCGGGCCGGGCGTCAGGTACTATTGACAAGGGTAATGCAATTAGCAAACTTAACGTAAAATGTAAATAGTGGGAATAGCAAACTTAATGTAAAAATGTAAATCATGCAAACAACAAACTTAATGTAAAAACATAAATTATGCAAATGGAAAACTTAATGTGACATGTAAACTTAATGTAAACAACAAATCATGTAAATAGCAAACTTGGTGTAAGAACATAAATCATGCAAACAATAAATTTAATGCAAAATATGAAGCAAGTGATCAGAAGTATAGCAATTTGCTGGAGTGATGTAAAAATAGTTTCAATCATGCAATTGCTTCCTAACCCAACATGGGTTAAGAGAGGCATATGGTCGAGACACCTTGTAGTGGTATTCATCTATGTTATCATTTACCATTTGGAAGGGCAACTCAACCCATGTTGTTTCTTCACTTGGGCTGATGGTTTTGGCCTGTTTAGGCATTTCAGTTTGAACAAGGGCTTCATTTTTAGAGATTTCTATCTCTGAACCCTACTCCACGTCCATGTTGTTAATGGCCTAGGGAGCCACTTCATCACTGTAAATCAAAAATTTCCCTCCTACATAGGATAAGTGGATTTCCTAATGTATAGGCAAGGAAATAGCCCTTAGTTGGGTCAACCATGATCTCCCTAGGATCAAGTTGAACCCAGGAATCTCCTTGACCACAATGAACAATGCACCTGTAGGAAATTGGTCCCCTGCCATGAAATTGATATGCACTATCCCTTTTACTACCACATGTGCCCCATTGAAGGACTTGAGGCATGAAGTTGCTATGGGCTTGATTTGATCGACCAAGCCCAACTTGTCAACGATGGGAAATGGGATTACATTGGTAGCAACCCCATCGTCAATGTGTATCCTACAAATTTTGTACTAGCTGACCCAAATTGTAATGAACATGGGAGCGATTATGAATTGACCCTTTTCAAGGTCATTCTTAATGGACTTGTCGCGAAATGTCAACTAGATTGGTCGTAGTTCTTCAACCATAGGGGGTAGCATGATAGTGTGAATGGCCTTTTCTTTAGCTGGTAGGTTTTTGCTAACAGGGATGGACATCAACATGCAAACCATTACCTTGCAATGGGTTGTAGAGGTCATTACTAAGTTGTATAGGCTCAGTGTTGTGTTTTTCTACTTCAGGGCCTATCTAACTTGTGCAAGGGCACTCAAAAAATCTTGCCTGCCATCATGTTTTTTTCTAACCTTCTCCTCTTCCATACACCCCAACAGGTGAATTTCTTGAGGAGGGATGGCTTTAGGTTGAACACTAGGTTTCCTAGTCTAAAAATTGATGGGTGGACCTATGTCTTGCTATCAACAGCTGATGAGGAAGAGGCCATAGGCACTGCTGTCAAAGGGGTAGGCTTAGGAGGACCTAACACAACATGTTCCCTAGCTAGCTTGTCAACTAGGCACTCTTCGTGCTTCTTTGGATGAGGCTAGGGTGTAGCCTATGTCACTCGATTTTGTGTTGGTGGGGTAGTTGCACATGCTTGTCACCTTGATGATGAAGGGTGCCTACATTGTCATAGTGGTGGGAGATGGAGCACCTTTTAGCACAAAGGGTGAAGGAGATGTCTAATGAGGAGCCCTAATGATAGAGGAGGCCTGTGACAAGATAGTTGGTGGCATTTTTTCATTGCAAGGAGATACGTAAATCATGAATGGTTGTTGTGGTAGCTCAAGGTTGTTGTCAATGCTGATAGTGTTGATTGTGTAACTAGCATTGTTAGCATTGAGGGGGTCTTTGTAAATTCCCATCGACTAATTTTCAAGTTGAACGGGACTGCTTTCATCCAAGACCAGCTTGCCTTGATCGATCATGCATTGAATGTTGTCTTTCAATGGTAGGCAGTAATTTGTATTATGACCACATAGTTGGTGATAGTCATAGAAACACTCTAACCTAAAATGTTTAGGCACTGGTGGTTCATTAGGCATTTCCAAAGAGGGGTTCCTAAGAACTTCACAGTACCTTTGATGGTGTTTGATAGTCTCCTCCAACATTTGCTTGTGTTGTATACACCCAGCTCCCAACAATTTCTTCAACAGTTCTAAAGGCTTAATTGGTAATGGGGTGTACTTTGAGCAGTCCTTGCACTCAAAGCTTGGCCTTGGCTAGGTTGGCACTATAAGCATTGATGCCAAGGGCTGACCAGTGTTGTTGGAGCCAGCTGTGGCATTGGTGGGAGCATTGGATGCTATGGCATCCTTTTTGTTGTTGTTAGGCTTGGTCTTGTTGGCCATAGCAGCCACCATGGTTGCTGTGGCCTTGCCCATCTTTTTTTCTTTCTTATTGTGTGCATTTTTTTTAGGTAACATAGGTCGGGTCTCTACTAGTTTCATCTGCATCCTGAATGCTCTTGGTTTGAGCAAATGCTTGGCTGAGGGACTGCTAGGCTAGGTAGTAAAGCTTAGACTTAATGAAGTCATTGACTGCACCCTTGAAGATGGTCAATCAGTGAGCCTTGGCAATTGGTTTGTGTATCTTGTTTAAGGTTACACTCCACCACTGTATGAATATCTACACAGATTCTAGTGGGTCCTGCTTGACACTCATGAGCTGGTCTAGAGTGACTTCTGGTTTTAAGTTGTACTTAAAATGAGTCACGAATTAACTCAACAACTCTTCCAAAGTTAAAATGGAGGTGCATGGAAGCATGTAGTACCAGTCCAAATCTTTGCCTATCTAAGACATGGCAAAGACACGGATGATGGTGTGAGGCCATGGTTGCAACAACAAGGATTCGGATCTAAAGGTCACCAAATATGCATTCTGATCGTCCTTCCCATTGTATTTTGTAAACTAGGGGAGTGACACCCCAGGGGTAGTGTGAGCATAGGGACAACCGATCTGATGGGGTCATCATGGTAAAAGTCCATGACCTGGACGATTTCAGAACTGATGGCCTTAAGCTGCTTAATCTCTTTAGTGATGGTCTGGATGAGTTGAAAAGCTTGATCCAAACCTGAGGATGTTGTGGGAGGTTGTCAAGTTGTAGGAGTGACCATGGTTGGTGGCATTATCAGGGCCAATGGCCTATCCCATGGGGTCACCATTGGTGTCATTATAGCAAGTGGTGTTGCCTGGGCAGTCCACCACCTAGGGGGTGGCACTGTCGGGGCAGCCACCGTTGGTGGCACCATAAGGTTGGTTACCTACCCGATTGGTGGAGCAACCCAAAGCCCCACATTTTTTTGGACTATGTGTGGAACCTGGTACACTTGGGGTTGCATGTAGTGTGACATCTTAGATGGCTAGGTGGTAGGAAAAGCAACAGTTGTTGTCCACCATGTGGTTGAGGTGGGGGCTGCTACTAATTGTGGGATGGATGTAAATGAGGGAACTGAGGCAGAACTCACATGAAGGTGTGACGTAGGCATAGCATGCACATATGGTAGAGTAGATATTACTGATGTTGGATGCAATATCAGGACTGACTATGAAGGAAGAGTGATAGAGAATGACGTTGAGGGGGCTGCATACTAATAAGTTGAAGACATGGGATGGCTACCTATCACCAAAGAGGGTCTAGGCTGTGGGGGAATTGTGGCAATGATGAAGGGAGTGGAAAATTATGATTGATGCAAATAAGAGGTAGAGGGGACATCTGTGGTGTAGACTGGACCACCACCTTCCGAGTGGGAGTCCAAATCTTCTTGCCCATCCTGCAAAGGTTCTTCCTAGTGGGATGCTATGTCCCATTCTCTCACCCTACTTACTTGGACAAGTTGGCTTAACATCCACTAGTACGTCTTGGTTAACAGGATAGTAATTTTAGGAGTAGGGATGAACTCCCTCCCATTCTGATAGATGAACTCGAAGTTACATTTCTCTTTGAGTTCACGATAGTCCAATGGTATGTTGGCTTGCAGTTTTTCCCAAAGAAAGTTGTAACGCTCCTCGTCTTGAGGTAGACATTTAGGTGATTACTATCACAGTCTTAGGGACTCCCTTAGCATCAGGACTAGGCTGGCTGATCGCTCAAGACTTGCCACATTTTGGACAAAGTAGGGCACCTCTAAGTTCGTGGTGGGAATGGAAATGGTCATGGGAATCATTGTTGGTTATGAAATTGGTGGAAATAGGAAGGGTATGCATAAGGAGGAGTTGCAAGCAGCACATCGTTATGTTAAGAAATTGTAGTTGAGAGCTGTAGGAGAGGAGGCTAAAATAGGGTACGCTGGGAAATGTTAGAAGCTAGCTTCCTTCATTGTTACACCTACTACATTGAGTAGGGCTACTACGGTGAAAGGTTTGCTACACTGTATAAGACATAGATAGTGTAGCACAATGGGCAACATACTATGATGGGTAGCGTAGCACTATAGAAGGCATGACATAGTAAACAACGTAACCCTGTAGAGGGGCATTATGCAGTAGATAGTGTAATACTATAGATGGGTGTGTGGTCAATGTATCACACTGATTGGATCGCTACGCCACATAGGACATAGGAAGCGTAGCATGGTATAGTAAGCACCTGGAGGTTTTCATCTGACAGGATTCTAGAGGAACTGTCATTGCAACCAGTCTGCACCACCTGATGCGTAGACAACTACTAGGGTGTCACATCTACGCTAGTAGGTAATGAGGTATACAGAGCATGTAGGATTACCTGTGATGAATAGAAAGGGAACTAAGAAGGCCCTCCTTCTAGCACCAAAAATTATAGCGACTGAAAATGTCAATGGTTGGAACACCGAGTGGTTACTAGGCATATAGCCTAACCCCAAATCCGTACGAGGGCCATGCTAGAGAAAAATGAAAATGGTATGCCCTGAATGGTCTGGTTCATCAGACAGGGACTTAACCAATGTACAATAACCTTTTGTAAATAATTATTTTAAATAGATTATGTATAACTTAAGTGATAAACGTAAACTGATAAGCAATGCTGCAATATATGGTGATAGCAAAACAAAGTGAAACATGCTTGAGTGAAAAAGTGCACTACCCCAAGATCAAGGGAGTTGATCTTTGTTTGGCTGGAAAGTGTACAACTAGTGCATAGTGTGGGCAGGCATAGCTTACAATGGAACAATATGATCACAAGTCTTCGACTACTACCAGTGGCTTGCTAATAGGGACTGATGAGCTGGTGCTTGCTAGCCTAGAAGAGATCGGGAGGTGCTACTATTGGGGTTTTTTGCTTTTTAATTGTTTGCTTGCTAGTCTCTTTGCCAAAGCCAATTTCCAGAAAGCCAAAATGCCAATCATAAGAAAGCCAAGTCCAAAATCTAGAAAAATTCTAGAAGCTAACTAAAAATCCAACTACCAAAAAGGTGATTGCAAAAGCAAATAATGCAAAAAGCCAACCCTTTGAACGTTGTTCACTAGGATATTTATAGATCCAGAAGTGGGAGAGAGACATGGTTTGGATGCCACGTGTCTTGGGTCCCACATGGTGCAAACGTGATTGTACCCTACTACTGTGTAATTCTATGCTACAGTTGTAATGTTGAACATGAAACCTACTATGCTGTGACCATACTGGTTGAGCTGCATGTGCCAAAGTCTAGGGAACTACCATGTTTATTAATAAAAATGCCAACAATGAATGCAAAGTGGAGCCTGTGCTCTAGGGCTACATCTTCCTTGCTTTTGTGAGCAGGGTCAAGCATAGGGACAATTTTGGGAATAACCAGGGGGATGCAAAACAAAGCAAACTTTCTAATCCTGTCTGTTAAAGAGATGTCGGGATGGAAATGACCATTGCCATCAAGTTCTAGAGCTAACTAGAGACACCCTAATGTTTCCATGTGATTGTTATGCTACTTACACTATCCAGTGTATTAGCATAGTGTAAACACCCACACACTACACTATGCTATGATGCGTAGCATAGCCACCAACCTCGAGAGAAATTTTCCTCAAAAGCTAAGAATACCAGTCAAGAGACCAGCTAAGCAAGCAACTTCTACAATTGACAAACCTACCTTCCATGTTGAAAGGTCCTAGGACCTATGGAGTTCATCCTTGAGATTCTTTTGTGCTTTGTGTCCTTGCTACACTGTCCTATGTTGTGTAGTGTAGCACAGTGTAGCAGCCAGTGTGACATGAATTTCTTTTTTTGATCTACGATGCTCTGTCAAGAAAATTTTTTTGAAACCTAGGGGCAAAGTGGAACAAGTAGTCTTGGAGGTCAGAGCCTGGCTAAGTGCAATTCTTTTGCTAGAACCACTTGGCAGAGGACCTTCATGTGTTCTATCCCTGCTATGTTGTGCTACGCTACATAACGTAGCATAGAGTAGCACTCGGTTTGGCTTGGATTCTGACTCAACTTGCAAACATTTTGTCACGAGATGTCAACCATATCCTAGCATGGTAATAGAGCAAGCATGTTTGACAGTTGAAGCATGGGAAATTATGTTTACTCCATTAGAGCAATCTGAGTAGGAGTGTCGCCATAGTGAAACCTTGCTACGTTGTGCTATGCTGTGTAGCATAGCACAACATAGCATTCAAATTGAGATGATTTCTGATGAAATCTACCACATTTTACTACATCATGTTGCTCATGCTTTAAGGATGAAACAAGGTAGGTATCCCAGAGGGTTGAATCACTGTCAATCTGCATCTTTGATGCCTGATCAATTTCTCAAGGCCTACTATGCTATGTAGCATAGCGTACCATAGTAGGTTCCTATGGTTAGAAAACTTGTCAAACTGTTTAGTCCATCCTAAACACCTACGACAGCTCCTAACATGGCCCCTGGGTAGACCATCAGCAAGGTCAAGTGTCAAGCCAGGCAAGCTAGAGGGTGTAGCAAGCCTATTAACTCGAGAGATAGAAAATTTGTTAGACTGTACAGTCTACCCCTAGTGCCATTTTCATGCAAACTAGCCTCATGACTGGGTGCTATGTTGACTATTCTATAGAGGGCCGTAGGTAGGCTCGGAAGTAACTTTGCAAGTAGCCATGTCGTTTGCACAGTCCATCGTGGCATCATGCTTGCAAGGATCCTTGTCCAAATTCTGGGTTTGCTAAATCATGAGAGTCCCAAAATTTATGGTGTTTCACCTTTTTCTCTATATGTTCCTCAAGAGAAGCCTAGCCTCTACCTCTCCTTGGCTATTTGAATGCACCTTGAGAGGGTCATCCTTGTTGTCCTCTTTTAGGGGCCATCTACAATCACACGGAACCAACTATTAGTAAGGCTATTTACAAAATTTTGTTTGTACCTTACTTCTTACCTTTAATAAATTTATTTCTTCTCTAGTGTGATTCAGAGTTAGAAAATTTTGTGAAAATTTTCCCTAAAAGTTTTGATATTGGGCCTAATTTAATTAGGTACCTCCAAAAAATAATTTTCATGGTATGGGTGAAGAGATAAAATTAATTTGGCAAATGTTTTTAGCATTTTTAAGGTCACTTACCCTTTATGATATCTTTTGGGCAATGATGAATTCTGAAAAAACTATGCACAACTTAGAGCATAACCTTCCCTCACAACTAAGTCAAACACTCTAGGTTTAGATAGGTTTTATTGGAACAAGAATCGGGGCATTAATGAGCAAGATATGAAAGTTGGAATGATAAGTGCTCAGAGTGTCAGAATTTGAAAAAGAAAATTTCAACAACTCCCCTTGCATGAATAGTGAAAAATGACTTTGACATCCATGGTGAGGTCCCTATATATAGTTTTTATAGACGCGATATCGCATACCTGATAGTGTAGACTGGATATCGCGTCGAACCCAATATCAGATACCTAATATCGTGTCCTATTGAAAAATAGGGTACTTGGAAAAATTGATAAATTTTTGAATTTCCAAGGCCAAAAATGAAGGACTTAAGGTTACTTGGAAAGGTCTAGGGTAACAGTGAAGATACCAAAAGGCACCAAAAATGTAATGAAGTGGAATTTTGCAATGAAGTTTGTGAGTAAGATGAGGAAAAAGGACATGTAGTGGTGCATAGGAACATTTGAATTAAAATGATGATAAAGTAGAGAATAAATTTAGCAATGTTGTACTTAAAGGGTATAAAATGATGTGATGATGATGTGAAATGAGTGCAAATTACAAAAGTTACGCAAGTGGATCCTCCCCAAATCAAGTTCCTACCTATCATGACCTCACGTAACCACACCTAAAAATTTCTGTAGGTACTAACTAGTTTCACAACATACACACATGTAGATACCACTGTTATGAGGTATGAGTTCTATGTGACACAAGCCACAAGTCAAAAATACATGGACAATGAGATGAGATGAATCATAGAAGGGATTGCAAAGATCGGGACATGAGGTGACTAATCCTAGGCACAATGCATCCTGACTATGGGGCATGATTAATGTGTCATTATCCTGTTGCTCCAAAATCAAGACCAAGTTAATTCTTTTGATCAATGACATCACATTGTTTCATCTAATGATGGACAACCATAAGATCATAATCATAGCAAGGTGTACGATCACTTGGCATTTTGTCCAAGGGACGAGCGTTTTGGAATTGTTTGGTAGCATGTTTTTTTTTCTTTGGTTGTTTCTTTGATGTTTTCTTTTCTTTTCTTTTCTTTTCTTCTTTTAGCGACTTTGGCACTTTGTCCTTTACAACAGTGAACCGGAGAAGTTGTCAACCTTTAGGTATGGATGCATGTCTTTCCAGTGGGATTCCCAGAATAGCATTGAGTTTCTTTATTCAGCACCTTTATTACTCTTACTTTCATTTTTTATTGGATCTACAAGGATCTTAATACAACTAGGCTACATGATAGCACCTATAGATGTCACCAAAAAGAATCCACAAGTCCCCTTGATGTCGCACCTTGGCCATTCCTTCTTAGTCCATCATTCTTCGCCCTAGGCATAATGAGCACAAAATTACTTTAAGTTTTAATGATGGCAAGAATATCATCATACCCAAAGTATAACCTATTATTAATAGAATGGGTGGGTGGATGTTATGGGCTCACTATCCAAATAAGTAATCACTTGAGACTTGAGAGCATAGAACAACGTCTTGACCAATGAGTCACATGAGCATTTTATTCATAGATGAGATTACTCATAAAAAGATAAAACAACAAATTGAAAGATGAAAAATTAGAAATAAAAAAATCATAAAACAACAAATTGAAAATGAATAATTGGAAAACAAAAAATTGTAAAATTAAAGAAAAGGAAAAATAGTTACTAATTCTGCTTGTCAGAAGAGAGGATATTCTCCATAACTACTCCCTTTAATTATGGATAGAATTAATAAGTGGAAAATTTGGATCCAAACATATTGGGAACATTAGAGTTTGATCATATCCAAACCACTGGGTGTTCTTTGATGTGGTGGTTAGAAAGTACCCAAATTGGGGTTCACACACTTGATTAAAATAAGCATAGTAGGGTAGATTATAAGATGTGACCATGTGATAAGGAGCTAACCCACTATGGCATCCATGACCATAAGATGGTATGCAAGGATTGATATGTCTCCCTACATGGCTATATTCATTGGGTTGCATGGTTGTTGGAGTATTGATTGATGGCCTATATAAGATAATAAGAGGTGTTAAGTTCGAGGCAAAAGATGCATCACAGTGTTGAACTTGTGCTAAGTTGGAGGATGTAGTGGTTTCAATACTATGTTGTCTCTTTCTACAATCATGCCTAAAGAAAGGATGCTTTTGACATTGTAGAGGATTCCCATTGTAGTTGATAGTAGCAACATAAGTAACATTCGTGGGTTGATGCTGTGGTGCAAACCCTTCTGACATAACTAGTGGTGATCTAGAAGGACGTGAAGGATGAGAACATTGAGGGTGAGAAGAAGTGAAAGGCACATGAGGTGGTGATCTTATTGGAGAGGACATGGGTGGATAGTACTCGAGAAAATGATAACGATGAGGTGAAGTAGATGATGTTGATCTGGTTGGATAAACAGGGTGTTGAACATAATGAATGTTTAGCATCAAAACATACAAACGGTATGGTCAATTTGACGATGGCCTCCCCATGACTGGGGTTTTCGCCACTGTGGTTGAATAAAATATTTCTATATGAATTCTAGATGTAACATTCCTCCCCAATGCTCATGTAAATGTGACAAGAATAGGCACTGGCCTTTTCGAAGTGATCATACAGGAAAACATTACATTGATACATATGATTGGAAATTGAGTTGCTATTCCTATTGTCTTCAACCCTTCGTTCTAATTGTTGCATGATGTAATGTCCTATTTCTTGATTTGGCATAGTTCCACCTCTAATAATGTTGGCATATTCTCCACATTTTTCATGTACCCATTCCATCATCTTACTGATCTTTGCCTCAATTTCATCTAGTGACTGTAGTATTGGCAAAGATAGAAATGGTTTCACCTCCTCAAGGTGAGTTGATTTCTCCTCTTTATGATTATGTACCTTTGTTACTTCAAGAGTTTGGTCCTATTGAGATTTTTCAACATTCTCCCATTTAGCTATTTCTCCTTCTTCTTTTGCTACCCATTTGATCAGTTCTTAGAATTGATGGGTTTGTAGCTTGTATAATTGACCTTGGGCATACATCCCTAGGGTCTCCCTTGTTTCATTACAGAGCCCATCCATGATGTGGTACATTAGCCTTTCCTCAGAGAACCCATGGCCTAGGCACTTGTTTAACAAAAAGTAATATCTTTCTAAGGCCATGTCCAAGGGTTCATGTTACCTTTGTTTCCACTCTTGGACTTGTTTCCTCAAGGCTAACACTTTTGCATAGGTTTGGTATCTTTCAGTGAATAGTTATACCATTGTCGGCCAACATCAAATTGATTTTTGTTTTAAGGACTTGTACCATACTTTTTCTTGGCCAATAAGTGTCGTAGGAAAGATCTTAATTTTTTGCCACCTAATATCAATATTTTTCCATACACAGGCATCATGGAAGGCTTGTAAATGATGTTGTAGATCTAAATCATAACCTCTTGAAAACTTGGGAAAGTTATTTACATCAAGCCTAAGTAGACAACTTTCCTTGTGATGCCTATGGGATATTTGAATAGCCTCTTGTATACGCATTAGGCTCTTAGTGGCCAGTAGGGGTTCATTGTCACTAGGTAGGTTATGAATTTATGAGTTATGATGATGTTGTCTTTGTTTATGTACATAGGAGACCCCTGCATAAGATTGAGTACTCCAAACTTTGTCTTCATCATAAATTTCATTGGTTCTCCAATGAATTGGCTCACTAGTTGTTGCGTTACCATAGTCTTGTGAGAGAGACATTGTTGTGAAACATGTGTGACTTAATTAAAATTACTTTCTTTTCTAAAATATATATCATTAATACTTTGTTACAGTGATCTTGTATGATGTAACTAATCTAAATAACTAACACCATCCCCAGCAACAATGCCAATGATGAGTGGCAAGGTACCCCTACACTCAACCATATGAATACGAGCATGTATGCATGATCCGGTCGAACTCTGCAGATGGACTAGTTGTGGTATCTAGGTAGTTATACATTGATTGTAGTTCATTGTCTTCCCACCTAGACTAGTATTCACTTTTCATGTATGGTTTAGTTTAGAGTGAGGTGTATAATATGATTTCTAACACTAGGCTACTCCTAGAGACAATGGAAAATAATCTTGATTAAATTAATAAGAAATAGGAAATGAAGTCTAAGCTAGCATAAGTGTGATGAGCATCCATCCTTAATCATTTGTACGCATCTTGGACCTCATGTACTACTTCTGGAATTACCAAGCGCACATTACTTGAGCACTCCTAAATACGCTACTAGGTTACCAAGTAGTTACACTTCAATGTTCGTGATTAAGTTGTACTCATTTTGAATTTAACAACAAGAATAGTAAATGATGGTAAAGAAATATTAATTAAGAAAACAATAAATAAAAATAACAATTAAATAATTAAAAACTAAGTGAATGCTGCAATGATGGAAAAATATTGATCTTTATTGCCGATCATGTGTGTGTCCAAGTACGTCACACTCAAATAAAGGTTCTGTACAATTACAATCATCAAACTATGGGCATGCACTAGGGAAAGAACTGAAATGAATTGAAAACTGATAAAAAAGACTCTACACTTACACTTACCGACTCCCCTTTCCTGTGTGCCCGAATGTGGTATTTATAGCCCTACATAGGAATCATGATATTGTGTATTCAATATCATTATCCAAGCTACAATATCACGTAGCTAATATCAAGGATCTAATATTGGGATTTGGTAAAACATGATTCATTAGAAAGTGAAATTAAAAATTGTAGAAAAGGATGAATTATGGAATTAAGAACATCAAATAAGGGTTAGAATAATGAGATACAAAAAACTATGATAGATATGTTTGAATAGAAATTCATGAAAGAAATTTTCTATAAAAAGGAACATTTAATCTATCTTGAGAGATTATATGAAAGAAAAGCTTCATCAAGAAGGAACAAGATTAAATCCAAAAGCCTTAATAGATTTGTTCAAAGAGAGAGAGAGATATAATTGATGTTAAGAGAGAAAAGCAAGCAAAGTATTTTATAGGCACAATATAGGATTTGGGTAATTCTAAGAATAACAATCTACTTTTGAGATTCTATTTCTTACAATCTAAAACTATACTATTTTTGAATCCTCCCTAAATTCATCATCAATAGTCACATGTATCCACAAGAGGTTTCAATGATTAACTAATGGGTTCAAATCACTAAGAAATATTAGAATAATCCCACATTGTCCAAGAATGGTTTTCCAATGCCAAAGATAGAATAAAAGAAAAAATTGTATAAACCCTGATTAAATATATAACATGCCTTTAGACCTATTAGAGTATGAATGGAAGCTTTGAATTCTTCAAAATTTAATGTTACCATTGGAAATTAATCAGTGTAATAGGAATTAATATCTTATTGATTTTTATTAACTGAGCATTGTTAACACATAAATGCTCTTGGCTAAAAAATATAGATATCGCTAGTTATTACTTGAAGCAGTAAGGATCAAGATGCTTGGGATCTTTTGAAAGTTTGAATATATCAATTTGTATCACTACAGTGATTGTAGGTGATCCAATGGAAGTCAATATTGTTAAAGATCATGGAAATTGTTGTTGAGAGAGATGCAAAGAATTAAGTTTTATTAGATCAATTTGGACAATTCTAAGTTTTTTTTATTTGAATTTAAAATTAATTTACCATAAATTATGAGAAGAACATGGATCTAGTAATAATTATATGAAAATGATGAAGATTAATACAAGATCTAAGACATAAGATGCATGTGCAACTTGTTCCAACTAAAGATGCATAGAAATACAACTTTGAATATGAAAATGAACATGAAATGTGAAGCTTAAAACATCTTTGATATCAAATCTATCGACTTTGAACTTATCTTTAAGATATTTGATGCTTGATCAAATACATATGATGAAGATCTTGATCTTTCATGTAGATTTAATGTGAATTATATGAGATTTTAAGAGATATTATGAGAATGAAAGATTAAGATAGTGAGATTAAGAAAACTTGTGAAAGATCTTAGAGATTTTGTAGAGATCTAAGAAAATGTGAGAATTGTGGAAAAAAATAGATAGAAGGAAACTTCTACTTGATGCTCCTTTAAACCCTTCATACTTGAGATGGACAATAATAAAATTAGAAATGAAGGTCTCTCTCTATGAGGTATGAGGGGAGACCTTAATTTTATTTGCTTTTAGAGTAGAAGACAATAACATTTTTTGTTTTTATTATATAATAAGAGTTTATTTTAATAACATATAGGAATTTTTTAAATTTATGGGCAGTTGTAATATTATTTTGGCCCCAATGCTTATATATTTAATTTTAAGTTCTTTTTATCATTGGGGCTATATTGTATTATTTTTAGTAAAATTTTCCTAACATGTTACCTATACATATCCAAGGCATCTATTGTAAATTCATATTAGGGAATCATATTATTAATTTCAGCAAGAATTTAACTATTTCATCATAAATTCATCAATATTTTATTAATTAATCTATTCATCAACATCATTCATTATTATTTACTTAATCTTGAAGGTTGAACAGTCAAAATTAGGGACATCCACTATTTTGATTATATCTTAGTCATTTCAACATTTTTTAGTGATTATATATTTATTAGAAATCTAGAACAAGTGGCTATGTGATAATAAAATCCTAGTTCAATATCTATTGCTATTTGGAAGAAATTAGCTCTAAAATTTGGCATATTTTTTGAATCTTAAATTTTTACCAAAATGAATGATCATCAATGATTATATTATTTCTCCCTTATCACATTATGATTTCATGTGATATTAGATTTATTAAAAAGATAATTAAATTGTATATTTAAAATTTTAGTAACCTAAACTTAACAACTATTGAGTTATCATCTTTCAAATTTGCACTACTAGAATTGTTAGATTTTTGATAGATTGAAAATAACATAACATAACCTCTACTTCTAGATATGTTATGTAGTAGTTCTTTTTTCCAATTTGTAGAGACTTCCTAAGCTTTCCAAAAATACAAATTTTATTAGTTGGTTCTCTATAAAGTTAAAATAACCACATAATTCTATCAATACCTAAAATTTCTTCAATTTGTATCAAACTGCCAAGTTCACCTATAAAAATGAGCATAAAAGACAGCTAGATGCTCCATCATCTTCATTGGCTCTCAAGACTTTAACCTATGAACAAGAATGATGAAAGGCCTTATTGAACATAATGACTATTGGGAAATAGTTGAAAAAGGTTTCAAATTCATCCATGATTTTGAAGATTTCATGAGACTAGAAATCAAAGAATATGAAACAAGTAAGAAGAATAACAATTTGGACCTCATGATGCTATTGGTTAGTATCTTACAAGTTATTTCTAGTAGATACAATCTTCATACTACTACCAAAGAAGTGTGGGATAATCTCGAATTTATATACAAGGAAAGCTTAGAAAATCAACAATTGCAATAACTAATCTACAAATAAAAATTTTATATTTTGGAAATTTCAAAAAATGAAAGTGTCTTATTAGAATGTATGATAGCTTATGGAAAATAGATGAATATGGTTGTGGATATACCAACACAAGAAAAGGTTCATAAAGCTGTTTAAACTCTCTCTATAGATCCAAGTTTTGAAAAAATGATGGGAAACATTACTCTTTGAAAGGACTAAAACATGCTTAGTATTAATGAATTAGTTGCTCAAGTTAGAACCTTGAAAAAGAATAAGAAACAATCTAGTGAAGATAATCAAACCTACATAACTAACCAAAGAGGAAGAGATAGATAAGAAATATTTAAAAAGAAAAAAAACATTCAATTATCAGAATTGAGATTAACAAACAAAATTAGAAGAAAATGATCGTCAAAATATGAGAGAAAGATAGAGAGATCTAGTTAGAGGAAGAGGTAGATTAAGACTCAATACCATATTGCAACTTCTACAAAAGAAAAGGTCATACCATCAACCAATGTTGAACTGTAATCAATTTTGAAATAATACATGAACAAACTTCACAAATAAAACAAGATACTCCTTCATCATCTCAAAAAGGTACTCAAGAAAAAGATCTAGGCAATTATGCAACCTTCAATTAAATGAAAGAAATAAGGTAACATTCTTGAATTGTAGACAGTAAATGCTCTAATCACATGACACCCTATAAAAATTATCTTCTAAATTACAAAGTAAACAATAGTCTTGGCAATATCAAAATTTGAGATGAAAAATACTTAGTCATAGAAGGAATAGGAGATTTTGTAGTTAAATTAAACAATGGACAAAAAGTCATCATTTCCAATGTGTATTATGTTCTTAATCTTTCTAACCCTCTCATCTCTGTTAGACAAGTCTCTAATGGAGGAAATTGTATTTGGTTCAGGAGTAATTTCTACATTATCAACAAACCCAATGGTGAAGAAAATGTGAAAATTAAAGTCTTGAATAACATAATATATTTCCTTAAATGCAACTATCTCAATGAAAAAGAAGACATCATAAGTAACCATATTACTCAAGAAAATCATGTTCTCACAACAAAATCCAATCAAATCTCAAGCAAAGATGAAGTCAAGGAAAAGGATAATGAGAATTTTAGCAAACCTAGACTTTGCAATGGAAGGCTTCGTCACATCTCCTATCACAAAATTAAAAGATTAATCAAAGAAGAAAAATCTACAAGAATAAAAATTTCAGATATTCCTCAAGATAAATGTGAGACTTGCATACAAGGAAAGAAAACCAATTCTCCTCATAACTCTTACATGATAAAGAAGGAAAAACCATTTGATCTTCTACACATGGGTCTAGTTGGGTCAATGTACACTATTTCAATAAGAAAGAAAAATTATTTCATGGTCATAGTAGATGACTACTCAAGGTACACTTGGATTTACAATCTAAAGGAAAATGATGAAACTATAAAATACTTTAAAACTTTTTACAAAATAATTAAAAAATCCATGAATGTTAAGATTAAGGTCATCATATAAAATAATGGAGGTGAATTCATAAATAAAAAATTTGATAAGTTCTATAAAGAAAATGGTATCTTTAATTAGATCATATGTGGATATATCCCACAATCAAATGGAGTATCTAAAAGAAAGAATTAAACAATATAGTAAATGAAAAGGTTCTTGCTAAAGCATGTCTCACTCCCTAATCAATATTGGAGTATGATCATCACAGCTTCTTGTTACATTTCTAATAGAATCATCATCAAAAGTGATGAGTGGTGAGGTACCCCTACACTCAACCATACAAATACAAGCATTTCACGCGCGATCTGGTCAAACTCCAAGGACTAAGTGCTTACGTGGCTTAATGGAACACTTAGGGTTACTCAATCGTTGTCTTCCCAAACTTACTTGTATTGTCACGGTTGTATGGTTAAGTAAGCTTGAGGTATATGATTTTTATAGCTTTTTGTCTTTTATGTCTTCTGCTAATAAAGGAAAGGGAGAGAGAACTAAGTGACTAACTTATATTAACTATTCATTAACTAGTTTCTAAATGTTCCTAACACTAGTATCCATTTCCACTTACCATACACATCCTAAACTAGTGCAGTGCTACTAGGATTACCAAACGCTAATTGTTACTGGGTTACCAAGCACTACATGCATGCTTGAAGCAGTCATACTGAGTGTATTTAACTAATGGGGTTAAAGGTTAAGAAAGATATTAATTAACTAGAAAAGCATTAAAAAACATTAATTACTAATTAGATTAATCTGTATGCTGCAAGGTTTATCATAAAGTTCATCTTTATTGCTGTACACAAAATTGTGCTTAGGTACAAATTTCTTGAATAAAGATTTGTTCACTCTATGACTCCTACTGCGGGCACACAGAAATAATTCTAACTCTGGAATAAAAAAACTATAAGATAACTATGTGGAACAAAGGGTGCCACCTCTTATCTATAGAAAATAAGGCAGGACATGATATCACGTGGTGGATGCGATATCGCATACGTGATATTGAGGCTCATCATACCCCCATGATTGAATGAAAAATCATCCTTGAGTTCCTTGCAAAATATTGGGAAGGTATGGGATTATTGACTTGAATGACAACTAATGATGAATGGGATGATGTGTGAATAGATCAATCATTACAATAAATGGCAATATTAGTATTCATGACTACAAGAATGAACACTATACACAAATGACATCCAACCTTATTTGGCAGCTAGGAAAGAAAAGAGAGAGAGAAAAGAAGAAGACATGTTACTACTGACGCCAGGATTGTGCCTTCCGTTGTCTATCCATAACTGCACTATCAATCTCGTTCCTTGCACAACTGTTCCAGCACCAATCCATCCTGAGTGTTTCCTCTAGGTCAAATTCATTGTTGTTGATTTCCATCTGCACACAAAACACAGTCACATATGAGCAAGGATTAGTAAATCATAATATGGTTGATACCTTACCTCAGTGTAAGGTCCATTGGCTGAGTTGTGATATGGCTAATACAGATTCTAGAGATATAACACTGGTGACTACCCAAGGTGTAGGGGTTACAAAAATTAAAAAAATTGGACCAAGGCCCCCATGACTAAGAGCAATCCTCTGATAGCAATAGAATGGAAAAAGATAAGGAATAATAAAGAGGGAGAAAAAGAAACAATGGCAACACCGATAAAATGGATGTCAGAGATGGGAATGAACAAAAAAATGTTGATTGCGAAATGTTTTATGGGAAAGAAGTTAACTGATGCACTAAAAGGAATGCTCATGGGTCCTCCCCAAAGTAGGCTCATGCCCTTAATGCCCTGACAATTCCACATTCAAAGAGTCCATAGGCTCTGGAAATGTCATTTGAAAGCAAGAGTTAAATTCTTAACCACAATAATTTACCAAAAATAAAACAATGCATCAACCAAAATATAGACTACTGATACAACTAGCAATGAGGTGGAAAGTGGAGAAAGAATGATGGGGAGAAGAGAAGAGAATGGAATGGAGTCCCAAGAACAAGGTGGTGTACAGCCCCTTGTGAATGTATGGTTAATGTGACACAGTAGATCCCATTCCAAATCTGGCCTCAAACAACCCACTTCTAGTGACTTCACATTAATACACTTGGCCAATCCATCCACTTGAAGTAACAAGAATGCTTCCCCAAAGAGTCACCCCCATTCTGAAGAAACGAGAAAGGGAAAAGTAGGAAACGAGAGAGGGCCTTAGTTAGAGGGAACTTTTTTGTTGAGTTCCATGATCAGTGCTTATAGCCTAGATGATTATTTTTTCTAAGGGGTGTGCTTTGAATTCTCATAGTTTTTTTTTTCTTTTTGCATGAGAACCACACCATGCAAAGACTTATTTTTATTAGCTCAGATTCCCAATAATGGAGCAATGTTGGAATGCTAAGGAAAACTCAATAAGAAAACATCCAAGCACCCAAGAAAATAGCCAGTAAAAATGCATCAAATCCCCTTGAAGTTACACCCTTTTCATTCCTTGAGTCATTCCTTAGTTTCAAAAATGCCCATTCACCAATTTGTTAATAGTTTTATTATTAAAGAAAGGGACTATACAGTTCCAAGCCAAGAGAGACCATAGAAATTTATGGATGCATGGATGACGTGAACTCATTGCCTATTATATTAAAAGAACCATACCTTAGTATCAACACTATAACTCAAAAGTAAAAACCAAACATTAGCAATCCATAGAATACAGTTCATACCACCATCAGGAGCACCTATGAGGTGACGAATCTAACAAAATCAAAATAACCAACAAAGAAAAAAAATAAAAACAAAAAAAAAAACAAAACAAATAGTCATACTAAGAAATGAAAAAGTATAAACGATGTTGTAAGAAAAACAAAAAAATTAAATAAATTTGTAAAACAAAAATATGTAAAACAAAAACTTAAAAAATGAACTGACGGCCTCAAATGATTAGTAGAGGTGGCCGTCTCCCCCATGACTAAGTTGGGAGGAGGAGATCCGAAAGAGTGAGCAGGGTCATTCCTTCTCAAAGGCATTATGTGCATTGGCCATCCTAAGTTCATGAAAGGGTTTGGTCTATTGCACATTGACTAATAATCTCTTGTCAGGGCTCTCAGGTTTGTATATGGTCATGGCTCCTAAAGGAAAGGTTGTATGAATAATGTAAGGTCCCTCCCATAGTGTTTAAAATTTTGTGCGTTGTGGCACATGTGTGGGATTTCAGTAGAGAACCTTATCTCCTGGTTGATACTTAACCTTTCAAATTTTCAAGTCATGACATTCCTTGTTATATGCCTTGTGCAACTCATTTGATGATAGGGTAGCTAATCAGTTTTCTTCTAGCATGTTTAAAGTTGCCAACCTTTGTTTTTGTGCTAGATCAAGATCACGGTGGAGGTCACAAGCCATTGATAGTGTACAAAGCTTGGTTTGAATCGAAAGCATTGAAAGCTTTCCATACACTAACTCATAGGGAGAGTAGCCTATAGGGAGTTTCCAAGTGGAGTGGTATGCCCAAAGAGCATCATTGAGTTTAGTGCTCCAGTCTCACCTATACTTGTTAATTTTCCTAGTTAATATTTTAGTGATCTCCCTGTTGGTGATCTCAGCTTGTCCGTTAGCTTGGAGGTGATAAGCTGTAGTGAATTTATGTTCAACCCCCAAGCGTTGCATTAACTTTCAAAAAGTTTCACCTATGAAGTGTGTTCCATTATCCAAAATACCTACACATGGCATACCAAATCTATTTATGATTTGTTGTTGCACAAATCGTGCAACTGTAGATGATGTGTAGTTTGTAACAGCAGCTACTTCAGCCCATTTCGTTAGATAGTCTACGACAACTACAATGTAAGATTTTCTATTGGAAATTGATGTAATGGACCCCATAAAGTCTATTCCCAAAATGTCAAAGGGTTCTAAAGGTTGAATTCATTGTTGCAAATCCTCCATTCTAGCAATCATTCCCCCATCATGTTGGCAGTGCTCATAAGATCGGACAAATTAATGGGCATCCCAGAATAATGTTAGCTAGTAATATCCTACAAGCAAGATCTTAATAGCCGTTCATATCCCTACATAGTGACCCCCACAAGGGCCCTCATGAGCATCTTGGAGAACTCTCAATTGGTCTACCTCTGGCACACACCATTGAACCAAGCCATCAGGACACATTTTGTAAAGTTGTCCCTTGATTTCCATGAAGTGCTTGGCTCTATGAAGAAACTATTATTTCTTCCTAAAGTCCAGCTCCTGTGGTGTTTGTTGAGTAAGGAGATAGGTGAGAATACTACTATACCAGTTCATCTCCATGGGTTGGTTATTCACTACACCAACAAAGAGGGTTTCATTAGGAAAATGATCAAACATTACATATTCATCCTCTTTGCTATCCCAGCGCAACCGAGATAAATGATTTGCAACTATGTTCTCAGTGCCCTTTCGATCGATCATAGTTAGATCGAACTCCTATAGGATTACCAGCCATCGTATAATACGAGGTCTAACCGTTGGCTTGTTCATGAGGAACTGAATTGCACTATGATTCATGTGGATGAACACCTTGTAACCTAACACATAGTACCTAAAATTATCCAATGCAAACACTATAACCATTAATTCTTTCTCTGTAGTTGTGTAGTTAAGTTGTGCATCGACGATACTTATACTTGCACAGTGGATGTAATAAGGGCGTTTTTGGTTATCTAATAGTGTAAGTACGGCTCCTAAAGCATAATTGGATGCGTCAGTTATTATGTGAAATGGTCTGCACTAGTCAGGAGCTTGTAGAATGGGAGTTTCTACAAGCTTCTATTTCAGAGTTTGGAATTCTCGTTCACATTCCTTGGTCCACTCAAAAGGTACATCCTTCTTTGTTAGCTCTACCAATGATTTTGCAACCTTGGAGAAGTTCTCAATGAATCTCCTATAGCAGCCAGTGTGTCCAAGGAATGATCAAATTTCTTTAACAATTTTTGGTTGCTAGGTGATTCCTTGGATGACCCTAATTTTATTTGGGTCTACCTCTATTCTTGCGTGTGAAACCTTATGCCCAAGTACTACATCTTCTTGGACCATTAAATGGCTTTTCTGCCAATTGAGCCTTAAATTGGTTTCTATGCATCTTATCAATACTTGTTCCAATCAGTCCAAGGCTTGATCAAAACTTGTTACATAGGTGGAAAAGTCATCTATAAAGACTTCCACTCCACTCCCTATTGGATGTTGGAATATGCTTAGAACTAGACGTTGAAACGTGGCAGGGGCATTGCAGAAGCCAAACAACATTTTTTTATATGCAAACGTTCCCCAAGGACTAGGGAACATCTTCTTGGCTTGGTCTTCTAGGGCTATCCATATTTGGTTGTATCCACAATAGCCATCTAGAAAACTATAATAGTGATGCCCTGCTATGGTGTCTAAGACTTAGTCGATGAATGGCAACGAAAAGTGATCCTTAAATGTTGTCATGTTTAGCAGCCTAAAATCTATGCACACCCTCCATTTGCCTCCCTTTTTAGGCATGATCACCAAAGGACTAACCCATTCGCTAGCAGCAATGGAATATATAAACCCAACCTTAAGAAGCTGTTCTATTTCTTCTTTTACTACCTACTTCAATTTTTGGTTTAATCACCTCTACAGTTGTTTTCAAGGTTTCATGGAGGGGTTAGTGTAAATCCTATGTTGTCATATCCTAGGATCTATTCCAGTTAATTCAGGATATGACTAGGAAAAGGATTTTGACCACTTGTTTATTAATTTCAATAGTCTTCCTTTTTGTTTGGAAGCAAGTCTTTCATTGATGATTACTGGTTTTTCATTTTTGAGGGTCATATATTCCATACTGGTGGGCAATGGTTTCAATTCTAGGGGCTCTTGTTTGAATTTTTTGGGAATTTCCAACTTCCCTCAGTTGATGTTTTCAAGGTTAAGGCTTAGAAGTTGGCAACGAAGTTGCTCTAATGCATCTATGCTTTCAATATAAGCCTAAGTTATTCCCTTTGTTAATTCCATGCATGTTAGTGAGTTGCTCTCTTAATCAGCTATCAGCCACTTGGTGTCTTCTTGTCATGTGGCTGCTGCATACAAGCACTTTTGTATATTAATGTCTTATGCACACTGGTTGCATGTAGGTAATGCCAAACTTTGCACAACCCATGGTTCCTGCACGCAATTGCACCATGTATCATTGTATGCAATTCATGAAACCTTCTTCTTCTTGATCCTTCCAAAAGTGTTCTCCTTAGATATTTCCAGGGAAAGATCATGGATTCCTAGGCATGCATCTATAGTAGTTAGCCATGCTCTTCCCATTATTATTGGGAAGTCCCCTTTACCGTTATTCACTTGTATCACTAGGAAATCAGCTGGGTACGACCACCCACACACAGTGGTGACGATGTCCTTCACCAGTCCCAAGGGGATAGTGATGGACTGGTCAGCCAGCTCTAGGTTAATATTTCTCTTCCTTAATGGAGGTAGGTTCCAGGCTTTGTACATTTCTTGTGAGATTAAATTGACTTCAGAACCTGAATCCAGAAGAGCTTTGCATGGCTCATTCCTAGCGATTTGGAGATAGAATAGGGGACTTCCAGTATTAGAGAATTTCCTGGGAAGGTGGCCAACCTTAATCCAGTCAGTTATGGCATGTGTTAACATAACCGTATGCGTTGAGCTCGGTATTTGGTTTGAAGGGAGCTCTAAAGCCTTATTTGATAGAGAGGCATTTAGAGGTTCAACTGCTTGTGGTTGTAAGGGCTTGGTTGGACTTTTGGTTCTAAAAAAAGGTCTTTTCTTCATATGATTGTCAAAACCAATAGCAGGTTGTGGATTTACAGCCCTTGTGGCATTGCATTGTTGCGGTTGAGTAGGGAGTTTCCCTTGCATTGCTAGAGCAGGTGGTAATGGAGCTATCAATGTGAGAGACGCGGATGGGTTTGAAGGATGATATGTTTATGGGTTATCTTCCCTAGGAGAAGCAGTTCTATAATACTCACAAGCTTGGTAGTGATGTTGTGGTGCTATGTGACTAACAGAGTCATGTGGAGAGATTGGATGCTGCATGTAGTAGCCATATGGGTCAGGTTGCCAATAGGGGTATTGTTGCCTTGGTGGTGGCATCCCCCATGACTGTGGGTATTGCCATTGTTGATGTTGCTCAATGGGTTGTGGTGGAGTTCCACTTGGATAATATGTTGAAGGTTGGTGGAACTGCCTTGGGTTACCTTGGGGATAAGGTAACCGTCATGGTGCTTGCCGTTTATTTAGTCACGGGTTGAGTGCATACACTCTAGACTCTTGTGGATGTCAGATCACTGGGCAACATCCCTTAGGATGGTTGTATTGGCATATCTTGCATCCACCATCATTATCCATGTCTGAATCCACAACCTCTTCTGTGATGGCCATTTTTCCCTTACCCTTGTTACGTGCATTATCCACTTATTTCATTTTCTTTTTGTCATGGTCACTACCTTGTTCTCTAGACTCCTCTATAATTTTAAGAATAGTTTCAAACCTACTATCCAGGGAGTCCTACATTTGGTCTACCTTTGTCAATACTTTTGTTGTTAACTTTTGGAGAGGCAAATTTTTCCTATTCACCATCTCTTTGAGTTGTGAATCTTCTTCCTCCTCACAAAATCTCACTTCCCTTTTTTGGAGGGAAGGATCTCAGTTGTATTCTTCCGCACTTTCTCTCTTTCATAGTTCACCTTCTTCTTTGGCTACTTACTCTAGCAATCTATGAATTTGATGAGACCTAAGCTCTGATAACCTTCCTTGGGCATATGTCCTAAGGGTTCTTCTTGTTTCATGCCTAAGTCCATTCATGAGATGGTGTAGTTGATCACACTACAAATAACCATGGCCAGGGCAACGATGTAACAATGCATAATATGGCCCATGGCAGCATCCAAGGGTTCATGATTTCCTTACCTCCATCCTTGGATTTTCTTCCATAGGTTAGACACTTGGGAGTACGTTTGGTACTTATCATTGAACAGTTCTAACATTGTACTCCACCTCCGAATGGATTCCAATTCTAAGGACCAATACGAGCTTTTAGCTTCTTTCACTAGTGTCCTTGGGAACAACTTCAATTTTTTCCATTTGTTTTCTATGTTTTGCAAGGAACATGCATCGTGGAATTCTTGTAAATGATTTTGAGGATCAGCATTATATCCCCCTTCAAATCATGGGATGTTGTTCATGTCTAACCTCTTGATCCTACTATCCTTTTGGTGCCTTGTGGAAACTCTTACGGCCTCCATTATATCTAGCATGCTTCTAGTTGTGAGTAGGGGTTCTTCGTGATCATCTCATTCATAGCGTCTATGGTATCTATGCAATTCCCTACTCTCCCTTCTTCTATGCCTTGATTCCTTAGAGTGCCCTCATCCTCATTCTTGACTATCTCATCGATGTTTTTCACTTTGTTTTCCTTTATCCTGATGATTAGTTTTCCTATGACTACGTCTGGACACTGAAGGAGAGGGTGAAGGTGAAGAAGAAGGAGAACCATCGCCATGATATTTTTTTATACCTTCTCTTCGATGGTCTCAGCCTCGATCGTGATCATGATTAGAATGTCTACCCTTATCATGTGTTCATGTTTCCTTGTTGAACACTTCGTGTTTGCGGGTATCAGAACCAGGGTTGTGAATCATGGAGTGGAGGTTCTGATACACCACCTCCTAACCATCGTTAGGAGGGGAAACATCATTTTGTGGGGAACCTGTTGGAGTAGGTTCACCATCCTCAATTTTGCTCAAAATGCGTGGAGAATTATGGGGCCATTTACCCTTCAAGGATGTATGGTATCTCTCCTGTCGCAAGTCCCTTTGACGTTGTGCTTCTATGGGGTGATAGTCCCTTGTGTCATGATCGCATGCAACATATTCCATGTATAAAAGTGGCATGTCTATTCATGTGAGAGCACGAAGGAGCATGTTGGGGACTGATCGGTCTAGAGGCAACACGATGTTACCCTCCAAGTCTCTTCAATGTAATTGTTCATCTTGGTGGAGAATAAAGGTGAAATCGGGTATATACTCATCGGGATGGGTATATACCACATCAAACTGTTGAGGAACTGGCAGATCTTGGTTACGTGTATTATGCCGCTGACTGTCTCTTATGTTAGTCATAGGCAATGAAGTGCTCTTATGTGAAGAAGAAGACATTTTTGTCTTATTCAGTGTGTGATGTACCTTTGTCTTATCTTTCTTTGATTAACACTAAGGGTTTGTTCTAACGTTTTGATGAGACGCGATATGCACAAGCCGTGATATCGCATCCCCTACGATATCGCGTACGTGATATC
>MNCI01011314.1:179890-200402 GCA_015680685.1 Gnetum montanum
GACGAATGTGTATGGCTAGCCAAGGAATCGGCTACTCATCACGATTAGATTCTCTTACCCTTATCTCCTAGAATGTGGGATGAGTATGACTTGATTACGAGCATCTACGGATGTGTACGGCTAGTCAAGAATCGGCTTCTAGTCACACTTAGGCTAGTTAGGTGCCTCAGTACGACCACTTCGAGCACGTGCATTACGTGTGGTAATCCCAGTAACGATTAGCGTTTGGTAGCCACAGTTGCATAGTTCAGGGTGTGTACGGTAAGTGGGAACGGATGTTGACGCTAGGACTTAGTGCTATAGTTAGAGTTAGTTTTAGTCTCTCAACCCTTCACCCTTTAGCATAGGAGATAAACCTGAAAAGACCAAAAAAATCATATACCCCAGACTTACTTAACCATACACCATGACAACAACAAGTCTGGGAAGACAACGATTAATTAACCCCAAGTGTTCTTTGCAGTGTTTAGGCATTTAGCTTGCGGAGTTCGATCGGATCACGCATGCTACGCTCATTTCATATGGTTGAGTGTAGGGGTACCTTGCCACTCATCACGTTCCAATGATGTGAACGATTTCCTATGTTCTACATAGCACACAAACAATTAAGTCCTCGGCAATAGTGCCAATGATGAGTGGCGAGGTACCCCTACACTCAACCATACAAATATGAGTGTTTCATGCATGATCTGGTAGAACTCTAAGGACTAAGTGCTTATGCACCTTAATGGAACACTCAAGGTTAATCAATCGTTGTCTTCCCAAACTTACTTGTATTGTCACAGTTGTATGGTTAAGTAAGCTTGAGGCATATGATTTTTATAGATTTTTGTCTTTTATGTCTTTTGCTAATAAAGGAAAGGGAAAGAGAACTAAGTGACTAACTTACATTAACTATTCATTAACTAGTTTCTAAATGTTCCTAACACCGGTATCCATTCCCACTTACCTTACACATCCTGAACCAGTGCAGCGTTGTTGGGATTACCAAATGCTAATCATTACTGGGTTACCAAGCACTACACGCATGCTCAAAGTGGTCGTACTGAGTGTATTTAACTAAGGGGTTGAAGGTTGAGAAAGATATTAATTAACTAGAAAATAATTAAAAAATCATTATTTACTAATTAGCTTAATCTATATGCTGCAAGATTTATCATAAAGTTCTTCTTTATTATCGTACACAAAATTGTGCTCAGGTACAAATTGCTCGAATAAAGATCCATTCACTCTATGACTCCTACTGCGGGCACATAGAAATAATTCTAACTCTGGAATAACAAAACTACAAGAATCTGGCTAAGGGTCTAAATCTAACTATGTGGAACAAAGGGCGCCACCTCTGATTTATAAAAGATGAGGCAGGATGCGATATCACTTGGCAAATGCGATACCGCATATGCAACATCGCAGCTCATCAAAAAGCAATGAAGGAAGCTCTTCATGGAAAGTTCTATTAGTAAAATCCCTAACCTGAGTCATATGAGAATATTTGGATGTCACTGTTATGTAAAGACCCCAAAATAATTCATTGATAAACTTGAAAATAAAGGAAATAAATGCATCTTTTTTTGTTATGATTCTCACATTAGTGGATACAAGTGCTACAACCTAATGAATTAAAAATGACATGTTTCAAAAGATATTATATTTGATAAGACAAAGTTTGGTACAAGTGATTTTTTTTTTAAACAACAAGATAAATTAAACACATCTCAAAGTTCAAAATCTTAGGTTAAAAGAGACCATCCTCACACTCAAATGCTAGACACAAATTTTGAAAGATGAACTACAAGATCTCATAATATTACAAACATGGCATATTTAGCAATCTCAAGTGAGCCAACTAATGTCAATGAAGCCATGAAATTAAGAGTCTAGAAAGAAGCTATGGACAAAGAGTGCAATTTCCTCTTAAGAAATAATACATGGGAATTAGTGGACAACCCAAAAGATAAAATGCTTATTGATTAAAAGTGATTGTATAAAACAAAGTACAATGAGAAAGGAGAAGTCACAACACATAAATCAAGACTTCTTACAAGAGGATTCAAATAAAAGAAACACATTGACTATGTAGAATTCTTTGTACTAGTGGCCAAATTTGAAACCATCAAGCTCATTTTCTCCATAGCAACAAATAAAGATCTAAAGTTTTAACAAATGGATGTCAACTCACCATTTCTAAATAGATTCATAAAAGAAGAAATAAACATCTAAGAGACCAAAGGTTATGTTATCAAAGGAAAAGAGAACAAAGTATGAAAACTAAATAAGGCTCTATATAACCTAAAGCAAGCACCTAGGACTTGGTTCCTAAGAATTAATGACTATCTTAAAATTGCATGTTTAAACCAATACTATATTTCAACAAAGAAGAAAATGAATTCATCATCATATCATTATATATAGATGACATTATCTTTATTACCACTAATAAAAGGCTAGCAAAAGATTTTAAGAATGATGTAAACACTAAATTCAAAATGAAATACCTTGAAGAACTAAAATGCTTCCTAAGAATTGAAGTAAACCAGGGTAAGGAAAGAATGAAGATTCATCAAACCAAATATTCAAACTTCATTATTAAAAAATTTAATCTAAAGAATGAGAAGCTACTCAACAATGCTTTGCCATATTGTTTAAATTTAACCAGCAAAGATTAGACTCCTCTTATAGATATAATCATGCACAAAACCATGATTGGATCACTTCAATTTCTCTACTACACCAAACAAGATTTAAAATATGTAACATCATACTTATCTATATTCATCTAAGAGCCAAGACAATCTCACGTGCAAGCATTGATGCATATTTTTAAGTATGTAAACAAAACTTGCAACTTTGGGATCCAATTCAGTAAAATAAACAATAAGATTCATGCATATTCAGACATTAATTAGGCATGAAGAAATGATGACAAAAAATTCATAGTAAGAACTCTCATTATGCATGAAAAAATCCAATATATTGGAAATTAAAGAAACAATCATCCCTCAACTTATCCACTTGTGAAGAATAATTTATTGCCATGACTAAATGCCTCAAAGACATAATTTGGTTAAATAAACTCTCTCATACTTAGGATTCAAAGTTGATCTTCCTAAAAATTTGTATTGTGATAATACATCAACAATTCAATTATACTAAGAATATGTGTATCACAAAAAATCCAAAGACATTGACATTAAGTACTATTTTATCAATCAAGAAGTAAAATAAGGAACCATCAAATCCATTCACAAGAGCAACTTGTTGACTTACTAACAAAAAAATATTTTTTACAGATTTTTTTTGTCATTGGGGCTCTATTGTATTACTTTTAGTAAACTTTATCCTATTGGTCATATATATATATCTTCAAGGCATCTATTGGAAATTTGTATTATAGAATCCGTAATATAATTTTAGCAAGAATTTAACTATTTCATATTCAATTCATCAATTCATCAACATCATTCATCATTTACTATACCTTGAATGTTAAATAGGCAAAATTGGGGATATTCATTATTTTGATCATATCTTAGTTATTTCACAACATTTTTTATGATTATAAATTTATTTACTATCTATTGGAGTTTGAGAGAAATTAGCTCTATAATTTGGTAGATTTTTTGAATCTTGATTTTTTATTGAAATGAATGATAGTCAATGATTAGATCATTTCTCCCTCATCACACAACTATTTGATATGATATTATATTTATATAAAATCTAATATTTGTGGGAATTTTTAGTTAAAATTTCAATATTAGGAACTTAACAACTTTTGAGTTATCATCACTCAAAATTACACTACTAAAATTGCTACAATTTTTGATAGATTAGAAAAAACATAATATAACCTTAGCTTCTAGGTATCTTCTGGAGTACTTGCTTTTTCCAAATTGTAGAGAACTTCATAAGCTTTCCCAAAATATAAATTTTATTAGCTAATACTTTTTGAAGTCAAGATAACCAAGCAATTTTTTTCATTACCTAAAATGCCTTCAAATTTTTAGTGAAGGTCGGTTTAAACTTGTCATTTTAGGCAAGTTATGGCATCATTATGTCTTAAATCTGAAAATTTCCTTTCATGGAAAGATTTACATATATGAGCCTAACCTTGAGGCTTTAACATAAAAACATAGAAACAAAGTACATGAAATGAGTAAACATGAGATGTAAAATGTAACGCATGGCTTTTGTCCATACTATAACTAAATAATATATAAATTACCAATAATGGGCTACCACCATCCTTCCAATCTATCCATCTTAGAAGCAACAAGAGTTAGTACAATAATTAGAGAATAAAACCAAAAGTCAAAAGAATAAAAGAACAATAAAATACCAATGTATCAAAATACATATAAATAAGAAGTGAAAGGTTCAAACTTTGATATGCATAACCATAAGCATAATAAAAATATCATTTAATATAATAGATCTAAAGTTCTAATCATAACAAGAATAAAAAGGGACATTAGAATGTACTAGTATAAATTACTGGCAAGGTATAATATAATATTGGCCTTATTATTTTTTGGGGTGAAAGGGTGGGGGGTATTGGAACCTTGACATAATTGTAATATAGGTACAAGATATATAATCTAATTAGAACTTGATAACTTAGCATTGCCTACCAAAATCCAACCTATTACTTGGAGCTTTCAAATCAAGAATCTTACCACTAGGCTATTATCTTATTAGTAAAATATAAGCTCATGTTAATGCACCAAGCATAAGAAAATAAATAACAAAGCAAAGGTCCTTGGTTCTTAATATCTAAGTGTTATAATAAGAGTATGTAGGCAACCATAAGTATAATTCCCTAGAACTAATACTAGTAGCTTGAATAGGTCATACAAAGACTAACTAGATATTTGCTATTTTCTTCTTAAGAAATATGTTTTGCAATATTATAATAATAAATGTTGCAACATGCATTAAGAAAACCTCAAGGCTAAATTTAAAGGAATCAATGCCTATGAAAAGGCCTTTGGTCTTTAAAATAAATTTAATATAATTTTTTTTAATAAAATGTATTTTTTAAAATAAAAAATATCTTTTTAATAAAATACATTCAATAAAAAAAATTTAAAAAGACCTGAACAGCCTGTCATCCTCTTACGGTGTGAAACAGCAATTTATTTCAGTTAAACAAATTTGTTTTGGTGCCTGTCCATTTTTATTGCTGGTTACTACAACACTCTCGGACCAGGTGCAAGCAAAGCTGACTATGACACAAGGATATATCTTTTGCTTAGCCAACCCGGCTTTTAGCTTTCATTGGTGTAACGTAACCGGTCATGACTGCGCATATGGAGTAAAAATTGCTATAGGTTCGGTTAGTTTTCCTGTTATTTTCAAGTTTCAACCAATCCTCAAAGAGACAAAGCACGGGTGCCATAATGTCAACCACTGATGTCACCGCTGAAGATGACTCTGTTGGTTTCTTCTCTAAACAATGTATCAATGAGTAAGAAGAAACAATGTATCAATGAGTAAGAAGAATAATAGAATAGATATGCATTGCAGCTAACAAAGTTTTAAACAATACATCAAAGTAGGCACAGTATTCTCGCATCTAGGGCTAAGCAATTTGTCAGACTTGCTGTCTCTGCTTTCCCTTCTGCGGGAACATTCACCCATGGTATAGGCGGACTATTATTCATATCTTTGCAACTTTCTCTGCCCTGCTTATTCTGATGTTGTTTTTGTGCACTTTCAGTTTCAGGATTTTGATCATTCTCTGCTATGGGTAATGCTAATTCTAGATGTTGGTACGGCTGCTGCAGCAGGAGCAACAATAACAACGATGGAACACTGATCCCCCATATTTTGGATGATCGTCCTCGTCTGGCGTCAAGAGCTTCAACATCTTCTGCTCCTTCTCCTTGTGCTCACAATGAAGGTGCACAAGGACGTTCGGATTTTGGTATTGCATACACTAGATCTTCACAACCAACGCAAACTTCGCACTTGGCACCTACGGTGTGTGAGGGCCAATCAGCTGTGCAAGGTTCACCTTCTCTTTCTGCACCCGCAGATGAGCGTCCGCCGGCAGAAGAAGAAGAAGCTAAAGTTACAGATGCAGGCCAAAGAATTGTTGATTTTTCCGCAGATGGCCTTGATGGGGACCTGGCTTCTCTCATCGCCAACATCCACATCCTTCTCAGATGTGCCAAAGTCCGTTTACTTCCCCCCTATTTCTCTAACCCTCCAATTCTTTTATATTTACTTTGTTTTCCAGCTGATCTTTGAGCGTCCTATCTGTTGGTCAATGCAGGAATCTTCTTCTTCTTATGAAGGGAAGCCCAGTCTCATGGGGAGATGGAAGAATTTCATTGAGACACCGGATTTTGCCAAATTCAAAGAATTTTTCTCCTCGACAGCAGATGCTGCTAATGATCTGCTGGTGGGTATTTGACTATTTGTTTACCAAATTCTAGGTTTGGTTCTATGGTTAACGATTATATTCCTCTTATCGATCAACGGGTTTTCGATGAATACCAGAAGGATTCGACTTCTAATGATCAAGGTCAGATGATGATGAGTGCCACAAAAACTATGCTAAAAGGGCTTGGGAAATGTCACTGGATTGCGTCCGGCTTGGTGGCTATAGGTTTTGTTCTGGACAGATTTGACATGATAGAGTCAAACAAGGAAGAATGCGTGGATTTGTTGGACGAAATGTGTCCATTAGCCGGATATCTTCATATTTGGAAGCAAAGGCCAAAACTCAGACACGAAATTGAGGGTTTGATGGAAGAGGCCTTGCAGGTGATCATTGATGGAGCAGGCATGTGCTTCTCCCAAACCAAATCTTCTGGCTGGTACAAGTGAGTGATATAATTTTGGCTGATTCGTTGTTGTAGAGTTATGTGGCACGCTATATTAATCTTGCGTTTTCCAAGAACCATCAGATTCTTTGGAGGACCGGTACAGAAGAAGCATCTACAAGATCTTCGTCATAGGATTCAAAAGATGTATCAACACTTGATTTTGCAGGTGGTCATGCAACCTTACGATGCAAATCAACCCCCTGGATTGCCACGAATGGAGTTTTACCCCGAATATGCAGGAAAGCTACCTTAACAGTTGATTCAGCATTAGACAACTAGGTTTTGTTTGTTTTTTGTTTTACTTTTTTTTTATAAAAGAATAAACTGGTTCTCACTTTTCACACCGGAAGTTATAATATTTTATTAGGTGGATAAGAAATCCCTTTAATTGTTTGAATTATATTTCACAAAACTGGGAGACATTCAGATATTTTTTTACCATGAACAGAGATTTTTTACCATAAACAATCCGATTGAAGAAGTTGTGATTTGTTGGTTGCAGTGATACCGCAGGAAAAACTGGAAAAAATCATGCATATGTTGGAATTAGAAAGTGAGAAGAAAGTTGTAGCAGTGGTTTTGTATGGATTCGGAGGCATCGGGAAGACCACGCTTGCAGATGCCATCTACGCGAGAGTGGCCGACAATCTGGGTTTCCAATTTTCAAAGACCACGCTGTTCGAGAACATTGGAAGCAGACCCAACACGGTGAACGTTCAAACAATGATTTTAAACGACATTTCTAATATTCCATTTGGAAGGCCTTCAACGAGCACAGATGGACAAAAACTTCTCCTCAGGTATTTCAGCCAAGATCCATGCTTTGTTTACATTGACAATGTTCTGGACGGCACAGAATTAGCCAAGGTACTGCCAGAGAGACTGGGAACCTCCAAAAAGCTGAGGTTGCTTTTAACTGCAAGGGATGCCAGTGTGCGCTACAGATTGCACGTCGGACATGGCAATGATGTGAAAGACTTTCTTGTGGATTCAATGGAGAACGCGGATGCGCTTGAAATGTTGAAAGACCAAATGGAGAGTAGTAATGCTGGCAACAGTGAAGATGAAGTACTCGATGCAGAGAAGATGAAGTACTTGATGCAGGTATGCGGAGGGATTCCGCTGGTGATCAAGATGGTTGGCTCTTTCTTGAACAGGGAGATTCAGAGGGGCCGCTCTGTGGAGGAAGCGCTGGACATGATCAGACAGGAGCGCCAGCATGAGCAGGGCCAGCGTTACGGTGGCGAAAATGTTGAGTTTTTCTCGTTCACGTTGGATACCTTGGAAGATTGTTACACTGAAGCTTTTCTCGACATCTGCGCCTTCTTCTCTCAGCCCGTAGCCTGGGAATGGAGTTCTTTAGAGGATATGTACGGGAGAGAAATCATGGAAGTGCTGGAAAGAAGAGCGCTGGTTCAACGAGGTGGCTTCTTTGAGTACGGGAAAAGAACTGTGTCAGAACTGTGTAATAGAGAAGGTTAAAGTACACGACGTAATCCTGCAGATGGGTCAGAAAAGAGGGCAATCCAGTAGGATCACTTCCGTCTCGCAGCTGCAATTAAGATTCCACTCGGTCAGTTCTTCTTCTTGTGCAGTTACCAATTTGCTTTATGGTTGGTTTCTCGATTATTTTGTTGATATGATCATTGTAGCCTTATTTCAAACAGAATGGGTATTATTTACTTATTCATGTGCCTCAAAACCAAATGTGACGGTAAATTAAATTACAGTGGATTAATGGAATGACGGTTGGTTTATTGCAGAACGATTGGCGTGGTGTAAAGGGCATTTTTCTGAGGGACGCTGTCAAGGATGAACCATCAACGTTGCCCGCGGAGAAGCTGGACCTAATATCTTCTTCACTAAGAATCTTCTGCAGAGGATGTGTAGACGGCAATGGGGACCGGTACTAGGGCATAAAAGTCGTTGGTGAATGCAAAGCAACTTTTGAAAGGCTTATCTTGCTGGAGTCATTGTGGTCAATCCTGCCAATAGATGTGATGCGTTGCCTTGGATTGAGGAGACTTGAATACCAAGCCACAAACATTGTATCCTTACAGGAGCAGGTCAAGAATTACAAATTTTCATTTATGATATTTGTTAAAGAATTATATTTTTCCCTTTTAAGGACAACAAGATGGTCTAAAGCTAACCACCGTATTCCACACATCAACGTGCACCGAGTCATTGTTTAGTCCATTAAAATAAATCCTCATTTGACATATATCCCAGTCTGACCTGTCTTCTTCTTTGGTTGCAGATACCATGTACCGTCGAGCAGTTGAATCTTCAATTTGAAGCCGAGGCGTGGAAAGGAGGGACAAATAAGAGGGTCATTGATTGCTCACAACACGGGAGAGTGGTCTCAACTTTGAAGGAGTTCAGGTTAAGTGGAAACTACGTAATGCGCATACCATCAGGACTTGCATCAAGTATGAAATCTTTGGTCGAGTTTTACCTGCTTCGCGTTAACAACTTATCCCGATGAACTGCACACGCTTCCACATCTCAGAGCCGTCAGCATACACAATGCATCTATAAAAGTCCTTCCTAGCCATATAGGAAGCTGCACTTCCTTGCAGATTTTACACTTGCATGATTGCGAAAGGCTTACAGAACTACCTTTAGGTTTTGAGAAACTTTCATCGTTGAAACTACTATGTTTCTACGGCTGCAGCAACATAACTGCACTTCCACTTCGAGACAACTTTGGAGGGTTGGTATCTTTAAGGATGTTAAGTTTAGGTAACTGCCAAAATCTAAAAGAATTGGGAACAACATTTCACAGGTTGCCTTGTCTGGAGTTATTGGATGTCCAAGGTTGTATTGAATTAAAATCAAAATGGATTAATCAGTTTGTCCACATGAAAAATTTAAAAATGATTAACATTCGTGACAGTCAACGTCTTATCAGAAGATGGCATTTGATTGATAAACATGATGTAAATATAGAATGTATTTATTCTTAGAGATTGGAAGATAAATCTTATGTTGTTAACTTTAATTATACTTTACATTTCTAAAATATTATGTTGGATCTAGATTTTTAATTATGATTGTCTAATATTTAAAAGTTATTTTTAAACAAATAAAAATATGTTGAAGTTAATTTTATTGTTTCTATTATTGTAACCCAAGTTAGAATTTATAGTGGTAGTGAGTGAAAGATGGGATTTGTGGTGTTAGTGAGTGAAAGATTTTGACATTTGTATAAGACTTTACTTAGAAGCAATAGTTTGTAACATCTAGAATTATCTTTCTTCATTGCAAATATGTAGAGAAGCACCCCTTATTTTAGTTTTATTTATTTTTGGAACTTTTTTGCTAATCATTATTGTTGTGCTACCAATATTTTGTAATTCTAGTTTGCACAACTTATAATATTTACAACAATTGGAATCAAAGTTGTATTGTAATAAGTTGTACAATTTTTATTCGTGAAGTACATAGAATCTTATATTGTGGATTATATTTATATTTTGTTTAGTTTTTTGTTTTAGTGGAAGCTCTATGTATGAAGGATAAAAAAGACATTGATTTTAGTAAATAAATTTGATAGTCAAAATTACAAGCTCTATAAAAGCAAAGTGGAGCACTTGCTATATGAGCAAGAATTTGAGTTGCTTATACAAGTACCAAGTGCAAGACCTACTTCTATTTTCATTAATGAATGAAACAAACTAGATCAAAGAGCTTTAGTGATTATTTAAACTTGCTTGAAGGATTCCATTCTTACAAATATGCAAGAGGAATGTAACACCTCTATTTTAGACCATCTTTCTTTTATTGGTATATGAATGAATCATATTTAAGTGATGCATCATGCAGGATAGGCTTTATTGACATAGTAGTCATAAGTGACTATATTAATGCATCACTTATCGCATTTATGACATCATTCAATCATTGTAGTGGAACATTTAGTAAATATGAACTTGAGTTAATTGACAAAGTCTAATTCAAGTGATCTTGTACTTAGATAGTTCATGACAACAATAAGATCAAAATTGATTCTTCTTCATTACAACACTTTGACTTAGATTTAAATTTACTTTTAATGTAATTTACCTTTCCATGCACATAACTTAATGTTTACTTTCTCCTACACTCAATTAATGATTTAATTTAATTTCCATTGTGCAATAGAATATAAAGGAACAAAGGCATCCACTTAGAGTGTAACATATATTTTCTTGGTAGGCTAGAAGCATTAACACTTGGTTAGCCTAACAATACTACGTTTGGTAATCCTAGTCATGAATATACATGTTTAGGATATGTATGACAAGTGGGGATGAACATTCATTACTTAGGCTAAACTAGACTTTATTTTTTGTATTTAGATTAATTAGATTTAATTTGAATATTTTAATATTATATTAATCATAACCAAAACAACATCAATCATATGCCTCAATTATACTTAACCATACACACCAAGGGCAACATGATTATAATTGAGAAGAGAGTGAACTACGATCATACTTAATAGTCTAGAATAACCACTAGTTCACTCCATGGAATATGATTAGGCCATGCATGAATACTTTTGATTTGTATAATTGGGTATAGGGGACACTTGCTACTCATCATTGGTGTCATTCCCAGGGAACTTAATAATGTATGCATTAAGAAAAATAGTAATATTTTATTCTACTAAGTCACACATGCTAATATTAAAATCTCTGCTCTCCACAAAGTTGATTTTCCCCTTGTTAATAATTCTACAAGGGAAAATGCAAGAACAACATAAAATGATGATAATGTACCTTATCAAGTTAGGATCGTCTACCAACATTTGGATTCCTATTATATGGACTTCAACTTCATCCTTCACCAAGATGAGTAGATGAAATGAAGAGACTTAAAGGAAAACAATATGTTTCCACTTGATCATTTAACTCAATTAATGGTCATGGTAGCTTTGATGAAAATTGGCCTAGAAGTTGCTGTAAGTGACTACAAGATAGTTGATGAAATATCTAGGTCCTATCAGCCTATTGAGGTCCAACTCTAGAAAGACCATTTCATGAAGGCATGTCATGAACTAGCAAAGGCCAAAGGGATAAAAAGGAGGATACTAAATATTATTTAGGAAGATCCAATCATCAAAATCTTCCACTCTTTAATGTAGATGAAATGACTAACTTGTGGCTATATTTAGCCTTAGGAAATAATAATAAAAAAAAAGAGGAGAACAAGATGCAATATTAGAAGAACCTTTAGACATAAGTCTTCTAGTAGGCTACCTAATGAGACATGATTCACACAAGCCGCGATTATTTGATCCATTTTCTAATATCACAAATGGGATGATGCTTTTGGTTATGCCAAGAGATGGAAATGAAGAAGACATTATCTGAGTGGACAGAGCAAGAATCATTAAATCAAGGGATGACATTATAAAAGATATAGTAGTGGAGTGGTTCACACTAAAATCAAGAGTAAAGGATAAATAGATGGATTGTGAATGGATATATAATCTAAAGGACAACGAGGTTAGAAGAGTGAAACCTAGTTCAGTAGTTTATACATGGATAAGAAAAACATGAGATGAGAGAAAGGTAAAACTGTGAATAAGAAAGTAAAGGTGACAATTAAAGACATGTTTCAACGCAAATGCTAATGCATGGGCTATGGATAAATTTAAATAATAATATTACATTATAATATGACAGTCATACTCATGTTTCTAAAAATGATATGCATATACAACAAGATCTCCTTGTACTTATTTTAAACTGAAATGAATATTTTTCTAAAAGGATTGTATTAAATCTATTGCAATTTGTACTAATATGTACTTCAAAATATATAATTGCTTACTTTAATTTGTTATGATATGAATAAAATTTTAATATGAATGAATATTCTACAATGCTAGATATTTATGATTATCAATTTAAGCAATGTAGTAATTTTAGCATATAATATAATATTTGCAAAGATTACTACTCATTGATCAAAAAATTAATAATTTTAATAATTCAAAAAATAATGGTACATTCCAAATATAACTAAAACCTTCCTATAGGAAAAGAATAAAAGCAATGCATTAAAACATAGATAAGAGAAGAAAAGGGTTATAGCAAATGATGAGTGGTGAGGTACCCCTACACTCAACCATATGAAACAAGCGTAGCACGCATGATCCGGTCGAACTCCGCAGACTAAATGCCTACAGGCCCCATGGAACACTTGGGGTTAATCATTCATTGTCTTCCCATACTTACTTGTAGTTGTCACGGTGTATGGTTAAGTAAGTCCGAGGTATATGATTTTTATAGTCTTTTATCTTTTTCTCTTATGCTATTGAGGTGAAGGGTTGAGAAAATTGCTAACTCTAACTAAGGACTAAGTCTAAATTAACTAGCATCAGCATCCGTTCCCACTTATCGTACACACCTTGAACTATGCAACTGTGGCTACCAAACGCTAATCGTTACTGGGATCACCACACGTAACACACGTGCTCAAAGAGGTCATACTGAGGCACTTAACTAGCCTAAACGTGATGAGCAACCAATTGCTTGACTAGCTGTACACATCCGTAGATGATCGTAATCAAGTCGTACTCATCCCGTGTTCTAGGAGTTGAGGGTGAGAGAGATTAATCGTGATGAGCAGCTGATTCCTTGATTAGCCATACACATTCGTCAATGCTTGTAATCAAGTCGTACTCATGCTGCACTAATGCAGGTAATAAATAATAGGTAGGAAATAACAAGTAATAAATCCTATTCCATGCACTGCAAGGTTTATCCACAAAGCTCATCTTTATTACCGTACACAACTTGCATTCAGGTACAAAGCTGCTCGAATAAAGATTCGTTCACTTGGGGACTCCTACTACAGGCACATGGAAAATATTCTATCTCTGGAGTGATCAAACTGCTAGAGTTTCCCTACTTTAAGCCTAGGATGGGAAATAAGGGGAGTGCTGCCTCTTATTTATAGATTTGGCAGCGGACTATGATATCGCGTATGCGACATCGCAGGGGATGACGTGATATCGCGGTGGCCGCGATATCGCGTATGCAATATCGCGGCTTGTGCGAATCACGTCTCATCACTACCTAAAGATAACCAAAGGTGTCATGGTGGGAGAGCAAGCTAGCATGGCTTTTCCAATTCATCATCATCTTTATCTATTAAAGATATTGCTTCTTGTAAAAACTTCTCATTATGTTTTGTATTGACATTTTATTTACTTCATTTTTGTACACTGTAATTGTTATGTTCTAGCACCTTCACTATGTTATATCATTTCCATTTATTTGATTAAAATTTTTTAATTTCCTTGTTAGTAGCTAGTTATAATTGTTACTAGTGGTTGTAACTAATTATTCTACTTGATGCAATGCTTAATGAAGCTTAAATATTAATGCTAAGGTATTTGATGTGTGCCTAGGTTCTCTACTCTCTGATATCATGGTTATTTGGGTTGCTTATCATTGATCCTGTAAACTTCACATGATATTAAAGCAGGATAGTGAGTATCTATTTAATCAAAATTGAGAAACAACCATGATAAAAATAAAATCCTATGCCCCATTTCCTAAGAGTTAAGTATTAAAAGCTTCATACTATCACATATAGAAACTTTAGATGAGATTTCTACTATGAGAAGATGATTTCAAAAGAATCCTTACAAAAACCATTACAGTGGATGATAATAATAAGATGGTGCAAATGTTGATTATGTTGAGTGTGTTTGATGAATTCATGCAATTAGTGGAAAAATAGTATTTCACATATAAAATGTGGAAAACATTGGAGGAAACATTTAAGCTCAAGAATGAATCAAAGTTAGTATCCCTTTAGAATCAATTGAATTCACTTCGTTTAAAAGAATATGAACTTGTGGCCACTTTTATTTGGAAAGTATCAACATTACAAGTTGAATTGCAAACTTAAGATACAAGAGTATTGGATGAAATAATAGTGTTTTTCTTGATCTATAACACCATAATTTGACATCAACCTAGAATGTAATAGAATGTATCTTGGCTAAGTAGTAATTTGAATATGTAATGTGTCTTGGATGTACTTGTAACACTTAATAAATAAGTCATTTTGAATGTTTTATAAAGCAAAAGTAGTTATTTCATTTTATGATAGTACATGGCTCTAAGAGCTAAGATAATATGAACTTAGGAAGAAGTACACATATCATGGTAAAATACAATAAATGAATAGCAATTATGGTGAAAGATGGTAAATGAATAGTAACTTTAGTAAAATATGATAAATGAATAGTGATCTTGGTAAAATGAATAGTAACATTAATAAAGTAAATAGTAATTAGTGTAAAGTTAATGTAAAAGGTAAAAAAGTGGTAGGTGGGGTGGAGAAGATACTAGAGAAAGAAGACTCTCCTAGAAACTTCCAATGGAGGTGACATCTTTCAACAGCTAACTACCCAAACAACTCTCTAGAACTCAAGAGATCTCTTCCATCCTAGGCCTATAAATTCCCCTACCCCTACCTCATGAATACCAAGTAAGAGAAGAAAAAGCCACTAGGAAGAGAAAAGGAGCATAAGGACTAGGAGTGTAAGAGAAGCAAAGAAGAAGTTCTTCAAGAGAATTCCTAAGGATTGGACAAGTCTATCTTCTATCCTTACTTTAATGTAAGTAATCTCTTATTTATGTATGTGTTTGTGTGTGTGTGTTGCATACATGTCTATGCATACTCTCTTTATTTATGTATGGCTTTTTAATCTTTAAGTGGTAACACCACAATACTCTCTTTTGATATTCTTTTATCAAGCCAAACGAACACTGTTAGGAATAATCAATTATACATGAATAATCTTGATCATCTCTTAATGTGTGTATGTGTGTGATGATCAATCTTGTAAATTAAGAACTAAGTGGCCCTAATTTCTTGTAAACACTACAAGGATACATAGGTAGTTGGGACCATGGACTTTGGTGTGGGCATCCTTCCTCTTTTGTGGAAGAGGGTTTTGAGAATAGTTTAATTTAATTGATTACTATATCTTTTTTTGTGAACACTCTATATATTTGCAAGAATAGTTAGTTATTGTAGATGTAAGAGTTGATTTGATGCATGCTTTATAAATATGATCTTGCCTCAAGCTTAACTATAATTATTCTTGTGTTGTTAAGTATTCCTTTTAGTGGTGGGAATCTCATTACATAATGTGCCTACCATTGGCCTCTATGATGTCAGTCGTGGTAGGCTCCCACATGGCATATAGTGGCATGACCAATGAACCTTGGATGATTATGGTAATGCCTACCATTGGCCTTTGTGGTTGTGTTGGTGGAGATGGGCTCCTACATGACACATAGAGTAATGACCAATGTATTATATGCTTACCATTGGGCTCTATGGTTGTGTCAGTGGGGTGGACTCCCAAGAAGCCACATAGAGTGTATACCAATGGAGTTGAAAAATCACATGAGGATTCCATTGCTAAAGAAAACTCCTTATAATTATTTACTAATAAAGACAATGTATATCTTTTGGATGGTTAATGTACAGTGTGTAGATGGATTTCCTCTTGTATCTTGATTGTATAATAGTTCTATTGCTAATTGTCATTTGGCTATACATATGATTTTGCATTAGATTTGTTATCTTCTTTTAAAAAGCTCCAAAGGAGGGTTGAAATTACATAAGGTGTGTGTGCATATAAAGGTTGTGTTACATGCTAATTTCTGAATTAAGAATAATTTTGCATATATCTTCCAAAACTCAATAGTAGTGTTATATGATTCTAGTTGCTTGTCCTTATGAAAAGGTTCATTATTGAAAAGCTAATTAAATAAGTTATTCTCAATAAGCTATTCTAATTATAATGTTAATAGTAAACTAGCATAAGGACATCGATGATTGTTTAATGATTCACTATTATTTTTCTTAGTTACATCCCTCTATTATATAAATTTTATAATTACCTTACTGTTATTCATAGCTTTCTCTTATATTATGTTAGAAGAATTTAACAATACATTTAGTTTTCAGCTTTAGTTTTAGATTTTATTATATATGTTAAAATATCTTGTTTATGTTTGCAAATATATTATTAAGGATATGATTTGGATGAATTGGGAGTTATGTTGAGTTAGGTTGGTACATGCTTAGGATGCCACCATTGTCATATTCATGAAGAATGGTAGGAAAACCTACACTATGATGATGTTATGCATAAAGATCTTTAAAGAAGAAGTAGAGATGAATGTGTACATCTCAATAGTAGAATCAAACTTTTAAGTAATGATAGTGGAATTAGAAGGAGTTTGAAAAAGATAGAGAGTGTTAATGTGTTGTCATACTTGTAAAAAGGAGGATAGTCATGATACAAATTATTGTTATGATAATCCAAATAATCCTAAAGCTAAGATCATGATCAAAGGTAGGCTAATAAGTTTGTTAAAATTTAGTATAAAAAGTAAATAATAAAAATGAAAATTAATTTGTAGGACTTGATGCTTGTCTATAACCATAGCACATAGAAATTCGATTAGCATATGGAACCATAACGTAGCCATGAACTTTAAAATAGATAAACATGGATAAAGCATACCTATGACTACCTACTGCGATGGCTTAAGCTTAAATTTAAGCTTTTACTAGGTGAGTTGGTTTGATACCAATGGTGCTTTTGTCATGGGGCTCTTGAGCTTCTTTCTAGTTACTCCTTCAACCTTCCTACATCATTTTTTTTCCTTCAAGATGATTGCTAGAAATGTGAGAGGCTCCTTGGCATCCATGCTATTAGGAGACTCACACTACCTAGTGGGTTATGGGCCTACACCATTGGATAAATATGTTTTATCCAAGACTTAGAAAGTTGGATTGGGTCTTAGGGAATTTATTGTCCATTCTTATACATTAGTAGAAACTCCACAAACCTCTTTAAAAAACCTGCAAAAAATGAAAAATGCATGTGGATTATTGTAGAGGTGTCAATGCAAAGTGTAAGGATCTCCTACTGAAGTCCAACATCCAAAGTGTCACATCCTCATTCACAAATGATGTGAGTGCCTAATGAAGCTGGTGTCTCTTCATAAAAAATGTTATCATTATCTTTACAAGACTTGAAAGGGTAGTTGTTATTAAGACTTGAAAGGGCATGTTGTAATAATGGAAGTGTCTCTTGAGGTAACCTTTAGGGGTTTGACCTAAGGCATTTATACCCAGGGTTAGAGGTCATGCCTGCATGGAGTTGTAGAGCTTGGAGAGGCAAGTAATGGGAGTCGGGTGAAGGGGGACAAGAAGGGGACTGGCCCATCCTTCTGGCTGCGTTATAGGCCTAAGTGTGGTGGTAGTGCTGGATTGCCTCTAAGGGATAGATGCCAAAGGAAGTGTTGAGGCCAACTTTCACCCACGCTGGGCATGGGGCCTTGTTAAACCTATAAAATTCTAAAATTTAAAATTAAAAAAAGAAAATAAATTTCAAAGATAAAATTAAATAAAATAAACTTAGGGTTAGGTTTTCCTACTTCCTCCGGTAGCCGCTATAAATGGGCAGGAGATGAGCTGTGGAAAGGGGGGAGTTTTGGTTGGCTGCTATCTGCGCAGCCCTCTGATCGGCTACCGCCTGCAGCTCCTTCGCCATTTCTGTCTGCTGCCTCTGCACGTCGCTGTTACTGCTGTCCCTGCTTCCTAAGCCGCCGTCGCTGACGCCTGCAGCCGCTGGTTCCTGTCCACCGCTACTCTCGTCGACGACCTCCATCTGCCGCTGCACTGCATCGCCGTCTCTGCCTGCAGCTCCTTCGTTGCACATTCCGCCACCCTCGTCACCATCCGTTCGCCCGCGTCCCCGCGCCTGCTGCAAAGAAATTCTGTCGACGCTTCTGTTCTCGCCCCTCCTGCTGTTTTCGGTTGCCGCCGCGCTACTGTGCACGCGTTTGCTGCGTCGTCTCTTCAACCGCCTTCTGTGCTGCCGCCGTTTGCTGCTACTGCCGCCACGTCATTTTTCTTCCCCGCGGTCGCTGGTTTTTCGGCCGCCACCCGCGCCCGAACAGCCTGTTCCACGTGTTCCCGCTGCTCCCTCTGTTTTCCTGCTGCCGCCGCCACGTCTCCTGCTGCCGCTGCCGCTGCTCCTCTTTGATGCTGCCGCTGTTTCTCTGTTTCTGCCCTACCGTGCCTGCCGTTTCTCTGCTGTGCCGCCGCTGCTCCCGCTGACGTTCCCTGTCTGCCGCGTAGCGCCACCCGCTGCTGCTGCTTCGCCACCCGCACCTGCCGCTGCAGCATCGCCGTCCTCTCTACTCCCTCGTCCCTGCTACATCACGGTTTTCGCCACCCGCCGTGCCTGCCACTCCTCTCCTGCCACGTTGCTAATTCCAGCCCACGCAGTGCCACCTGTTCGTCTGCCACGCTGTTGACTCTGTCTGCCGCGCTGCTGTCCTTGTTTGCTGCAGCTGTTCGCAGCCACGACCTCTCTCTTTTTCCAAGCCCGCTGCTCCCGCTGCCTGCCGTGTGGATCGCGGCTGCTCTTGCTGTGCTGCCTCCTCTACTTCCACGCTGTGTTGCGGTTTCTCCTGTGCCGCTTGTTCAACTTGGTATTGCGTACAATCCTCTGCGGATCCATTCCCCAGCCTCTGCATCACCGGCGGAAAGGAGTCCACGAAATTCAACTGCACTCCCCTCTCTGCCCGTTTACACAGTGCATCTTATTATTTTAAGTTTTCAAAATGTTAAATTAAACTGGAGTATTTACATATTACATCAAACATAAGTCTTTGTTTTGATATTTCATTTAAATATTGTTATTACTGTTTTGTCATATTGCCCTTTCCAGCTGAGACTATTCCCGGGTTTCCGTACCCATACGGGAGGCGCCCTAGGCGATAGTCTCCTCAAACGAGTTTTTCCGGTGTTGGCATGACCAAAATTTATGCATCAACACCTTTTTGGCGCTAGAAGGAGGGCAGTTTCTCAACCTTTCTTTATTTTCCTTTATGTTTCTTTTTCTTTTAAAAATATAAATTATCGTTTCTTATTTTGTCTATTTAATTTCGCATCTTTATTTTCAGTTTTGCTGCTTTATTTTAATTCCAAATTTTCAAAAAATTTCAAATTTATATTCTGGCAATCCTTTTTAATTTATTTTTCTGAAATTTAATTTACGTGATTTAAATTATTTTACTTCTTATTTACTTTTCTTAAATTTTACAATTTCAATTTTACTTTGAAAAAATTAAAAAAATATAGTATTTAAATGTTTATTTTATTTTCTTTAATTTTCACAGTTTATTAGCTTTTGTTATTTTTCATTTTATGAGTGACGTTTCTTGCGGAGTATCCCAACAAAGAACTTATACTCCTACCCCTAGTCAACCAGTCACTCGTCAATCTACGTTGAGGAAACAACGAGCTTTACTTTTCCCAAACACAATTCCTAAAAAATCTCGAACTAAGATGGCAGCCCATCAACCCCCGGCTCCCTTAGTAAGGAACCCTTTCAACTTTCACAACTACCACGACATACCAAAGTCTCTTCAAAGCTTAAACTTGTTCTTCGATCCTTCAATCCTTACGAATGATGCACGTCAACACATACAATGTTTTGAAACTTTATTAGGGATCCACAACATTATACATAACGATGTAGCATGCAGAGTGTTCGTAACGACATTTAGGACCAAAGCAACCCAATGGTTCTTAATGCTTCCTGATGCCTCTATCAACACATGGCAAGA
>MNCI01011314.1:224886-247411 GCA_015680685.1 Gnetum montanum
GATCTTTATTGCCGGTCATGTGCGTGTCCAAGTATGGCACACTCGAATAAAGACACCGTACAATTACATTCACCACACTGCGGGCAGACACGGGAAAAATTCTAACTCTGGAAGGATCAAACTACCAGAGCTTCACTACACTAAAATTGGGATCCCCAAACAAGGGAGAGCCGCCTATTATTTATAGACATGGCGGCGGACTGTGATATCGCGTACGTGATATCGTAGGGAAGGACACGATATCGCGGGGGATGTGATATCGCGTCGGCTGCGATATCGCGTACGTGATATCGCGGCCGATGCAAACCGCGTCTCATCAATAAGCAAAAAGGTTCTTATGGAAGTTCTTCTTTTGAGCCGTACAGATTAGCATATTGTAGGAATTACAACATGGATGATTGTGCAATATTTTATAAAGAAACCAAGTTTGAATTGGTACAAAGATTTGAATGGAGTTTAGAAAATATGAGTTTTGAAGTTCTAGAACTTCAAGCGATGGTAAAGAAAGAACAGTCAAGATTTTGGAAAAATCACATAGCCTTAGCAATGATTCTAAAAGTTCATCTATTAGGAAGATGTGTATGCATGGTTAACACACATTTAATTGCCAAACCAACATGTCTAAATGTTAGACTTTGTCAAGGAGCATACTTGATCAAGAAAATAGAAGAAAGTTTGAAGAAGAAGTTATTCCTAAGTTGTACCAATCTAGTTCCATTTATTTTTTGTGAAGACTTCAATTGAAAAGTTGGAAGTAGTGTTTATCAATTTCTAAAATATGGATATGTAAAGGAATCTTTGGAAGATGAACCTGACTTGAAGAAGATGTTTCTATCAATTTAGCATGCAATTCCACTAGCCAGTGCATATTCTGCTTACTTTGAATCTTCAGTAGATAAATTATATTCTAGAATTCAAGAATAGATGATGTTGATGGATAGCACTCATCAAGAACCACAGTTTACAAATTATTCTGCAATAATTAATGAAGATGGGTCAGTAACATTCTTCATTGAGACTTTGGATTATATTTGGTATGATACCCGATTCTTTCAAGTTACCAAGTTACTAGAGTTGATTTCTAAAGAAGAGGTTGAGAAGAATCAAGATCAAGCGTTGCCATCATGAACAAGACCATCTGATCACATACCACTTATGGTAGAATTATAGTTACTCCCATTAGTTCATAAGGTCGATCAAGATCAAGAAGTATCTCACTCTTACTTTTATTTGATGATCTTATTATTTTATTCATTACTTAATTTACATTTCAATTAGATTAATAAAATATCTAAAGAAATGCAAGTTACGAATAAATAATTTACCCTACCTTCACTTGGATAACCAGATATGAGTTGCACATTGTGTGACCCTGGTTAGAACTAGTGATTGGTAGTTGGTAGATCTTTAATTCACTTCTTATCATTATCTTGGAAAATGAAGTAAGTATCAAGAAAGTAATTTTCCATATAACCTCTCTCACATATATCTTATTTTCAAAATAAGTAAAAAAAAACTTCAAGATCAAAGGAGGAATCAAATTATTTGAGTACAAGATCATGAAAGAAAGCATTAGAGTTGGAAAAAGATAGAGAATGTGGATTTGTTTGAGGATGAACGAAACATAAGGAGGGTAGATTATCACATCCCCATTCCAAAATGATGCGATTGCCTAATGAAGATGGTGTTTCTTCATAACAAATGTTATCGTTAACAAGACCTGAAAGGGTAGTTGTGATTAAGACCCGAAAAGGCATGTTGTAATAAAGGATTTGTTTCTTGAGGTAACCTTTGGGGGTTTGACCTAAGGAATTTATACTAAGGGTTAGAGGTTGTGCTAGCATGGAGTTGTGGAGCCTAGAGAGGCAAGTACTGGGAGCTGGGTGAAGCGAGATAGGAAGGGGATTGGCCCACCCTTCTGGCCAAGTTATAGGCCTAACTGTGGTGGTAGTGCTGGACTACCTCTAAGGGATAGATGCCAAAGGAAGAAAACCCCAAGGAACTCTCTCAAAGCACTCTCTAGATACACCTTTCCATATTTCCTTTATATATAATGCTGAATATCACTTATATTTTGCATTGGTATATTTTCTTTGTATGTATAATGTTTAATATATCATATATTTGATGTTTTCCATGATATTCGGGGATGAGATGTCACACAAAGCACCTGCCTAGTTGAACTTGGTGTGATCCGTTAGGACATTCTTAAAGATCCACCCCTATGCAATGCCAATCATCTTATTTTGCAATAATAGTTTGGTAAATGCATGAGACCTAAACAAATAATATGATTCTTTTGCATCAGGATCCATGAAGCTATCTATGGAAGTTTTGGAGTGGCCCATGTATGCACCAAGCCACTTTAAAACTTCCTAACAATGGCCTGATTCTTTCACTATTCTAGTGGAAATATTTGCCTAGTTAGCAAGTACACCAAACAAGTTGCAAAAGAGGCCCTCATCAATATCCATGTTAACCTTCACATCCCAAATGAAAGTGCTAAAATGACTAGCCTTCTTATAGAAGAAGTTGAAGACGTGCAACATCTTTACCGTAGGGATGAAAGGGATAGATGCCATAAATACGTTAAGAAAACTTGCATGTTGGATATTTTCTTAAATGTACCTAGGCACCTATTCCCTTAGCCAGTCTTGTGCTGGTATCACCTCACCAAACTTAAGGATGAGGGTATCCTCATGATGTGCTTCTAAAAGTGGTATGGTGACATCAATAGAGGTGGAAGGTTTTGTAAGTTAACAATTAAAGTTTAGCATCAACAACTAGTTGAAGCAATAAAACACTTGGAGTTTTTATAATCATAAAATATTAGAAGCTATAGCCTTTATGTTTACCTTTCTTCTTCTTCTTTGGTGTGGTTTAAGTGGAGGTCCTAGCTACAAGGGTTTGGTTCATGGAGTTAGTGGAGTCTACCCACTAGTTGTGTATCATCCTATCATCCTTACACTTCTTGTATACAAGGTTGAATTTTATAGTATATGCATCAAAGTCTGCTTTTAAATATTGATACATAATAGTTTTAATCTAGGGACCCTTGGTGATTTCATTTAGGATAGTTTGAGCCACTACTAAGGTTTGATTGTTAATAATCAATCATTGATCATTGACTTCGTACTTGTAAGAAGTTCATAAAACCAACAAAGTTAGGAAAAGTAGCCAATAAAGATAATGAAGCCGTAACACACTATAACAGCTATGCTTATCCTTGTAAACTATAGATAGTATTAGGAAAGTTCTGGAATAATGTGTGAGCCTGATGTGCCACCATTAGAGTATTGTTAGCATTATATTGACTATACTTTGGCATCATTTAGATCTCCGTAAGGTAATGTGGGGATTATCGCATCTGCTAATCCCCTCAATGTCTTAGGAGGTGGATTGTTAGTAATGAACTTAACAATCAAGCTGGATGCCTGAGGCAATAAGGTCTTCACTATGGACCCAACCACATCCACAGACAAGTGTGACTATAGCTTCATACTAAAGTTCTATAAGATGTAGGCAAGAAGTTCTCTTACCCTAGGTTGAAACCACAGTGATAGCTTCCCCAAGGGCATGTCAAGAAGTGGCATATTGGCCTTGGGATGGCCAATATAGCATAAAATGCCCACCAACTCCACAATAATGAGGATGGGCTTCAAGTAGACCTTACATGAAGTAAAGCAAAAACATTATGACCAATTAAATTTTCTTAAAAAGTTTGGAAAAGACACCCTAGTTGAAGGTGAAATTAACCTCTATAAAAAGCTCTAAGACATTTATCCAAAACTGGCTTAAGAAACTTGATAAAAAAGCATTATTACAACATTTCATAGCCTTTTTCTTTATAGCCCAAAATTAAGCCTTAGTTTGAACAATGCATAAACTTGGAAAAAAAAATAGTAAAACTTATAAAAAAGCATATAGCCATAGCAAAAGGCCTCCTAAAAATAGTAAAAGCCCTTACTTTTCTTTAAAAAAAAATTTAAAACATAAGTTTTACATATTGAGCAATCAAGGGAGTTGACAAGAGTAATCTCTAAGCATGTCAACTACATCCATTCCTAAAGGGGTAAAGTGCTAAAACCATGATACAATCATAACTAAAAATTTATGAAAATTCATCTAAGCTTCAATTTTAGTGATTCCACCATGGAAGGAATTTCAAAATTACAAGCTTTGCAACCATGACCATTACAACAAGAGATACATAACCATTTTTACATGAAACATAGACAAATCTAGCAAAAACCATAGCCATCACCATTAACCCCCTTTCATGTAGGGCTGGTAAAACATTTACCAAAAATCCATTTGAGCTCCAAATGGAGTGATTCTAAAATTTTTTGAAAGCTTAAATTGATCCCTATGCATCTACTTTTAATAAAAAAAAAAAAAAATCAAAACCATTGCTGTTTATGCAAAAAAAAATTTCATCAATTTAGATAAAAATATGAAAATGGCACAAACCCCCTTTTGACATAGGTCTAATGAAAAATTCATTTCAAGTATAATTAGAGTGATTCCACCTCTGTTGAAAAGCTGAAGTCAAATCCTATCCAAACATAATAAAAAAACAACCAAAACCCTTGCTATTTGCATAGAAAAAATTCTTGAACTTACATGAAATTTTAAAAATGGCATACAAAACTTGATTGCATAACCCTAAGAAAATAGCTATAACTCCATTGTTATTAATCCAAATTAAATGAAACAATAGCCATTGGAAAAATTAAACATAGGGCTACAAAACCATAACATAAAGTTTCAAAAATATGTAGCCATTTTCTTAAGAAACAAAATACATAATATTGCTTGCTTTCTTCATGTAAAAAGCTAAAAAGCTAAAGCCCAAGTTAGCATAACCTTAAAGAAATAGCCAAAGAAGCCCAAGTAACTCATATCCATTAGTAAACATACTAAAATAATGGGGTAGGATTTTTTTGAAATTTAATTTTCATAAATACTTTGTCCTAAGGAAAATAGCCCTACCCCAAACTTTCAGAAAAAAACATTAAAATAGCAAGGCTAATTTCAAAAAATTGAATCTACTAAAGACAAAAAAAATGACCATAGATCTATGTAAAAATGACAAAAATAAGAGGTGGAATTTTGTTAGAATTTTTTTAGCCCCTTTGTTAGCATAGATTTGAGAAAAAAAGACCCCACACATGGCAAGACAAACATGAAAAATAGTTAGAAATGAAAGCAAAGATGGGTAGAACTACTTGCCTCAAAGTAGTGAAAGATGAAGCTTGGATTGAGATGAGCCTAGGAAGCCTTGAAAGATCCTTTGCTTACTCATAACTACCTTTTGGATCCTAGGATTTTGGCTCTTTCCCCCATGTTGCTTTGGCACCATGGTAGGCTCAATGCTAGGAATAGTTGGAAATTGAGAAGAATGGGAGATCAATGCTAACTACAAGGAAGATGAGAGGCTTCCACAGTAAATATTGATGCTCTCTATAACAAAAATCTTTGCCAAAGCTCTCCTCCAATGTGATATTGGTGTAGAATGATAATTGAATTGAAAACTTGTGAAATGTCACAATAAAAACCACATCAAAACCTAAAACGCCCACCTCAAAACCTCAGTTGTCCATTTAGTGCATGATAAATTCCAAGTGCACTAAAGTGAAAAATGGGAAAAGTCTCTTCCACATTGAGATTCATGGAAAATAGCTTCACTTTTAAAATTTTAAACTTTTTGGATTATGGACTACATCAAACACCTTCCCTCTTAGCCAAAAAACTACAGCAACACTAAGTGCTAGCCACTTTTAACATTTAGAATAATATTTCAAAATTAACTCCCATGCATCCACTCTAGGGATATCATGCCCAATGTGGATACATGTCTTCCATTTTTAAAAATCATTAAAATATGACTATTTAACCATTTTTGGTAGCTACAACCTACCTTTTCAAACCCAGGTTTCCAAAAGGGGGCAACAATGCCTAGCATGGAAGAAGGGGGGTAACATACATTCTTACCCCCCAACACCCATCTAGCCCATTTTTGATCACCAAAGTAGGTTCACATAACTTAGAACCCCTCCAAGCACACCCAGCAACCTCAGAATCTCATCAAACCTAGTCAAAACTAGTTGAAACATTGGGATTTGGTGTTCTCACACTAGGGGAGGCTTCATCCACATTAAGCATATTATCCTTAGCATGGATAGGTGGGAAAAAGCTAAAAATAACAAAAATTAATTTTCTAGTAGATGTTTCTGAAATCTTGGTGACTCCTAGACCCTACTGGAACCCTCTAGAGCATTTGAATGTCCTAAAAGCAATCAAATATGGTACAAAACTACCATCCCCCTCTCATCCACATTGGTGCCATCATGCCTAGCATGGAAGATAGGGGAGATTTCATGAGACACTTAGGAGCCTTCAAACTACTAAATCTTGACACCTAGTATTGGTTGTCAATATCGACAACCCTAGAGGCTAACATGCATGGTCAATTAGGTGTCAAACTAGCCTAGATTTGACTTTCATGGTTCTTGCATGTTGAGGGAGATCTTTTTCATGTTGTCTAGTGTGGAAACCAGGTGGATGAAGTGAGGAAGATTAGTGGGGGTTCTAGAAACATGAAAACAATAGTAGAATATCTTAAACTACCACTAGAACCATCACAACCTTTCTAGATGCCACTAGAATGCCAAAAGTAAATAGACATCAGTTCCCTAAGGTTCTTCCACACTATGGAGGACCTCCTCCATGCTGAGCATTCTAGTCTCAGCCTGGATGAAAGGGGGAAAGCTAAAAATGTTGAATTTTACATGTAGTTTGACTTTCAAAAGCAACCCAGAACTTCTAGAAGCCATTTGAAAAGTCCAAAACTTGCTCCTTTTGGGTTCTACATGTTGAGAATCCCAACCCCAACATGGATAGAGAGGGGAAGGGGGGGAATCCTAGAAACCTTCTTACAGGCTTCAAAAGAACCATATTTTAATCCTAAATATTGATAGGTAACATGAGAAACCCTATGGACATGCATGATTAGCCAAAATTGTCAAAAATTAGCATCTCCTAGTTCCTCCACATTGAGAGCTCCCTCTTCCATACTAGCTAGCATGGAAGAAAGGAGGGAACTTTGGAAAAACTTCCAAATAGCATTTAGAGACCTCAAACAGACATCAAAAAGCCCTATGTGTGTCCTAGGATCCTGTCTACTCTTCCCATGACCCTGAGACTCTCCAAGATTGATCATAAGTAGCCAAAAAGTCTTTTCCCCAATATTCCATGCTAAGCATGGAAAAAAGGTGGGGGCGGGGGGAGGGGTGTGTTGGGCCAGTGGGTTGGGAGGTAGGGTAGGGGAGGGGGAGGGGGAAACATCAAAAACCACATAATAGCCATTAAAACAACATAATCTTGGTAATAGGTAGAAATAGTTAACACTAGCAACCTTAGAAACCCACATGCATTGTTGGAAATATTAGAAAATGGTAAAAGTAGGGTTCCCTAGGTCCTCCATGTTTAGAGCTACCTCTTCCATGAAGGCCAACATGGAAGAAAGGGGGAAACTCTGAGGGGACTTTGAAATGACCTTTAAACACATTAGGCAAACACCCTACAGTTCTACATGAATCCTAAGACTAGTTTTGCATCTTTTGGAGCCTTCAAATGCTACCAATATAACTATAAATGGTTGAAAGGCTGCTCCCCATAGTCTTCCATGTTGAGCATACTATCCCCAGCAAGGTAAAATGGGAGAAGCTTGAAAACCATCTAGGAAACCTCCAAAAATTGATCAAACATGACCTTAAACCCTAGTCCTTAACCTCAGCAACCCTGGAGGCATACATGCATGATTGATTGAGGTTCAAACTAGCTTGGATCTAAGATTTATGATTCTTTTACATTGGGGATCCCTTTCTCTATGTGGCCTAGAATGGAAACTAAAGGGAAAACTCATTTGGGATTCATAAACACCTCAGAACAATGTCAAATGATCTTGCATGTAGCTTAGAACCTTGTCAACACCTTCTAGAGTCTTCAAACCTCAAAAAATTAAACCTAAATAATGAAAAGTAGTTTCCCCTATTCTTTCATGCTAAGCCCTCTAGCCCCAATTTTGAAAAAGGTGGGAAGCCCAACAAACACTTGGAAGTACTCAAAACTACCAAATTTTGACATGAAACCCTACCCCTTGGTCTTAGTGAATCCAGAAGTTGACATGCATAGTTAATTGAAATATGAATTATCCTAGATCTAGTATTCTTACCTCATCCACACTAGAGGAGGCCACTTCCATGCTAGGTAGCATGGAGATAGGGGGAAAAGCTACATTTCCACTTTTGGTAGCAAGATAAAACTTTTGGAAGCCAAAGATCTACATAGGAAATGCCTAGAACCTCAAAGCCTTGAGATTTTGGTAATTTGACCTTATTTTAACCTTCAAAATTCATTCTCCCCAATATTCCATGCTAGAATAACTTCCCCAACATGGAAACAAAGGGGTAAAACCTTAGATTCCCTTGAATGACCTTCAAATATGCCTAAAATTAGCCAAAAACTTGCAGAATCTTGACCTATAACCATAGGAGCTTGGGAAATTAGTTAATGTGCTCCAAGACTATTCTGAATCCACAAAAAATGGGTTCCTAGGGATACTATGCTCAATGTGGAAGAAGGGGGGTAAGAAATTTTAGCATGTTTTGACACCTAAAATTAACTGTAATGACCTCAAAGTAAACCTAGAGGATGCACAACTTCTAGATTTGGATTTCGGTTATCTATTTGATCATGTTTGATCCTATTTTACTTGAATTTTGATGCTCCATGATGAACCCCATCTTCCACATTGGTTAGCATGGGAACAAGGGGGGAAGGATCCAAAATGTGTTTTTTAGGCTTTACAAACCTTTGATGTGCCTAGTCTTGATAGATCTGGCATTGTGTTGCCTTGGGGAAGCCCTAGGACCTCAATTTTGGACCTTTGGATGCCAAAAAATCTACTTCTCCTAGTTTCCACACTAAGGATTCCTTCTTCCATGCTGGCTAACATGGAAGTAAAGGGAACCTAACATGGAAGCTTCAAAACTCTCAATTTTCATTCTCAAACAACCTAGAAATAACCATGACTAATGAAAAAACTTACCTAATAGCCTTATAGCCCTAAATCATGGCCTACTAAGATCTAAAACTAGAAAAACTTAACCCTTTGTTACCTATATTGACCAATTTTTATCATATGTATCCTGTTTTACTTGATTTTTTCCTTGTTACATGATGCTTTGACTTGTTTAGGCCTAGTGTTGCATTGTGAACCTTGTTCACCTTATTGTGGCCTTTATGCAACCTTATATTCTCTTTATTTAATTTATTTATCTTTTTTTAGGCTTTGATTGGTATTAAATAGTAGGGTTTGTCATTCTTTGATTACCATTTGATACCATGTGACCATGGCCTACCATGGCCTTAAACTAGCATCATGGCCTACTGAGGCCTAAAATTGGAAAAATTGTAATCCTTGTTGATCATTTGTAGTCTTATTTCTTATACTTTCCCTTGATTGGTCTTTATTTGACCTTTTTTTGGCCTCTATTGTACTTTGTTAACTTGTCCTTACCTTATTTATAGCCTTGGATGACCTTTATTGCATTAGAATAGCATGTGTTCACATAATTTTATAGCATTTTAGTATTGTTTATTTACTTTTACCTAAGTGCAACTTACTATGCTTTTAGTTGACATGTAAGATCAAAGTTTGAGTACTTGGGAGCATATTAGTTTTCCTTAGTGTCTACATGGACCTCACGGTGATGTTGAATGATTTATCAATACTGATTGCCTAGATCTTGAGCCTAAGAATCTTATTGACCATTTAGCCTTGATAGAGAAACCTCTAGGGTGGCATGAAAATCTAGCCAAAATCCTTGACTTAGAGGCTAGCGACATAACCGAAGACTCTCTAGTTGAGGTTGCTATCACAACAAATAGTGGTGAGAAGAAAATCCTTAAATTAAGTTTCTCACTAGAACCTCCATATGCTCAAGATAGCACCAAGGTTCTACAAAGTAACATTAAGGTCTTTGCTTGGTCATATGAAGATATGCTAACCCTAGATCCACACTTAATCTAGCACAACATCATACCAGACCTTAGCATTAGACTAGTTAAGAAGAAAGTATGCAAGATTAGACTTGATTTGACCTCGGTATCTCATGATGAAATCTCAAAGCTCTACCAAGCTGGTTTCATTAGGACTATCAACTACGTAGAATGGGTATCCAACATAGTGGTAGTCCCTAAGAAAAATGGGATTATTTGTATTTGCATTGATCTTCAAGACCTAAATAAAGTGACTATCAAGGATGACTTCCTTTTGCCTAGCATTAATCAACTTATTGATACTAAGGCCAGACATGCCTTGTTGTTATTTATGGATGGGTTTTTAGGATATAACCAAAATAGGATCAACCTAGAGCACCAACTTAGCATAACCTTCATGACCCCTTGAGGTACCTTTCGCTATACCATGATGCCCTTAGGCCTTACAGATGTAGGAGCAACATACTAGAGAGTCATGACCTATATCTTTAGTGATTACATGCTAGGTTTTCTCAATTATTACTTAGATGATATAATTGTTAAGTTCATAGTGGCCAATGACCATGCTAATGACCTAGATCTTGTGCTTAAACAATGCCTCAAGTATGAGCTTAGGCTCAATCCTAAGAACTCTGTCTTCAATGCCAAGATTAGTAAGATTCTTGGGTTTATAGTATCTAAAGCAAGGATATGTATCGATCCTAAGAAGGTTAAGGCGATATCTAAATTGGTAGCACCTATCAACCTTATGGAGCTTTAGGGATTACAAGGTAAATTATAGTTTATTTGTAGGTTTATTATTAGGCTTATGGATAAATTATAGCCCATGCAAAACTTGCTTAAGAAAGAGATTCACTATGAGTGGACGGCTCAATGCCAATAGGCCTTTGAAAACCTTAACCAAGAGTTGGCAAAACTATTGATAGTCTATCCATTGCAAGAGGGTAAACCATTTTATATCTACCTTTCCATCTCTAATACATCCATTGCCTCTCTACTCTATCAGAAGTGTGATGATGGAGTACAGATTACTATGTACTATCTTAGCCATGCATTGGTTACCCATGAGACCTGATACATTGAAGTGGAGAAGTATTGTCTAGCACTAGTCTTCTCATTGAAGAAGTGAAGACACTACCTCTTTAGGAGCCAAGTCAATGTCATTTGAAAAGACAACATGCTTAGAGCCATAACAATCAACATCCAAAAAAGTAGTCATATAGCCTGATGGAAAGCCATAACCATGGAGTTTAACCCTCATTATGTCTCTCAGTCCTCAACAAAAGGTAAAGTTATAGCCATACAACTCACAATTTTACCTATCATTGACCAAGAAGCCATAGATCCCAAGTTCCTTAATGAGCATATTAATGTATTTAGCCAAGTGCACAAGGATTATGAGGTGGCCATGTAGTTTGACAGAGCTTTAACTACCCATGGGGCTAGTGCTACTACAATCATAATATTCTTATCTAGTGAAATTTGATCCTTTGCCTATTGTTTTAAGCTTTCATTTACCAATAACATAGTGGAGTACAAAGGTTTGATTAGAGGAATGATGGTAGCTTGTGGCCTAATAATTAGACACTTAATGATCAAAGGTGATTTATAAATTATGGTCAACCAAGTAACCAAAGTCTATGCATGTAAAGCCAAACACTTAAAACCTTAATGCAACCTAGGAAAGCAATTTTTACAAAAATTTGTAGATGTTGATATCCAACACATACCTCAAAATGAGAATGTCATAGTTGATGCAATCACAATGCTAGCTCTTAGTGTGACAATAGATGTGTTTAGTAAGTTGCCCACCTTAACCATGGATTGTGCTACTCTCATCACACAAAACACTGAGGATACCTTTGTGGCTGTTGTTCATACTACTCCTCCCAAGGAATAGTATGAAAATATCAAATTTTACCTTATGCATGATGAATCCTCACAAGGATTGACTACTACTTAGAAGGACATTGTGTGAAAGTGATCGAAGAAGTCTATCATTGTAGGTGATAATACATTATGTTAATGATCCTATGATGGCATACTCCCAAAATGCTTAGGTAAAACTAAGGTTAGAATAGTCCTAGAGGATGTTCACAAAGGACATATAGGACCAAGAGCTATGGTTGCTAAGATTATATGGTTAGGATACTATTGGCCCCATATGAAAAATGGCTACCTATAGAAGGTTAAGTGATGTGACACATGCCAATAATATAGCAACCTTATACATGTACTACTAATTGAGTTGCATACCACTCAAATAACATGGTCATTTCAACAATGGGCCTTGGATATCATTGGACTAATAATGCCTAAGTCTTCCATAGGGAATAGTTTCATCATCATTGCAACCAAATAATTTACAAAGTGAGTTGAAGCTATTGTCCTAAGGAAGACTACATATGAGCAAGTTTGAAAATTTGTCCTAGATAACATTGTAGCTTATTTTGGCATACCCATGACCATAGTTATGGACAATGGACCTCAATTTAGTAGCTAAGAAACAAAGGATTTCTATCATGATGTAGGCATTAAGCATTCTTTCTTGTTGCCTTATTACCCTTTAGCTAATGGAGAAGTGAGAGTAAGCAACAAGGTCATCATCAACTTGCTTAAGAAGATGCTTAATAATAGCAAGCACAAATGGCACAAGCATCTTGTCCATGCACTATGGACATACAGAAAAAACTATTGCATGGTAATTAATATGACCCCTTATAGCTTGATCTATGGTTCTGAAGTTGTTTTACCTTTTGAATTATAGGTGCCATTACTCCAAGTAGCCTTGACTAAATTCATCATCAATGAGTAGAATAAGAAGTTGTGGACATTAGCCCTAGACTCAGTGGAGAAGAAATGTATGCAAGCACTTGATCACATACAATACTATCAAGAGAGGCATAAGTGGCAACATCATAATAACTTGACCATGCATAAGATTAAGGAGGGTGATTTGGTCCTCAAATCCATCTCTGAGCAAGTGGACAAATTATTAGCCAAGTGGGAAGGATCCTTCCTTGTTACTAGAGCCTATGTGAATAGAGCATTCAATATAGATAACATGGATAGAAATGAGCTGATCATTTAAAGCCATATTACATGTAGTTGATAATCATCAACAAGAAAGCCTATTCTCAACAGCCTGCCAAGGCTTTAAGCTAGTACCATTGCCCACCATAGACTTAAAATAGTAACTTCAGTGATTTGGATAGCTTGGTTTTATCATCTCATATGGATTGTATGCATTGTAGCATCATAGTATGTAGTGGTGTTTTGTATTCTTTGTTAGTGCTACTCAGGTTAATCCCCCATGCATCAACAAAGAGGGGCCATTAAAAAACCATAAAATTTTGTATGTGATAGCCAATTTTCATCATGTAGCTTGCACCCCATAAAACCTAAGATAAAATTGCATTGTAAATGTGAAGATTATAATCCATGAGGTAGTGTGGATTAAAATTACCTTTTGAAGTGCCAAAAATGGTAATTTGATGGATTTTATGTGGGCTATACATTTTTCTATGCTAGAAACACTTGCAAGGGGTAAATAGTACCTACCCTAAACATGGGGTTTTCCCTTAGCTTGGAAACTTTTCCCCATATTTGAAACTACATACCCCTAGCATGGAAGCCACAAAAGTGATATTGCAACTCTCCATGCACTCCAATGTTGACCAGCCACTTTAGCAAGGATGGTAGAAGACTCAACATGGAAGATTCATGTTAAACTTGAAAGATGTGCTTCCATTACTATTTATAGTAAATAGAATGACTATGGGGGAAACCACTTACTATATATGGTAACCTTCCAAATTTGAGCACCCATCTCACTTGTATGAGGTAGAAATTTGTAGCAAAATTACACCTAATTTTCAGCCATTGTGTAGCCAAATTACAACCATTTTGTAGCACCATTCATGGCCTAAAACCTATAAAAACTAGTCTTAAACACCATTGATAGGTTCCACTTTTTGACAATTCAATACTATTGGCATTGGTTTAGTAATTTTTCTCAAGGCTTCACACTTTTGTAGTTTAATACTTTGGTAATTACATAACCCTAACATTGGTTCCACAACTTTTCATAATTCCACAGTTGAGAATTTTCAAGCACTCAAGAGCTCTTGCAATTTCCCACATTTGTATTCTCTTGAACCCTAGCATGGAAGCATTAAGCCTTGAGACTTGTGAGCTTTTGGGGTCAACGCTGCATTTCTAGGACTTTCAGCTCCCAACATGGAGTAATTAGATGCCAAATCTCTCACTTTTCTCACCCACAATAGTAACCCAAATTATGGATCTATAGTTTTTAGTAGAGGAGATTTGAATGCATCAGGTGTGGCTTGGTATCTAGATCATGGAGCAGATCACATTGGCTTTAATGGGCCTTGAATTCCTACCTTAGTGAACCCTCCTCACTCTCTTAGAAGAATTTATTGTACATATTTTTGGAACTCTCCCTTTATTATTTTAATAAAGTTTGAAAGTTTCAATTTTGTGTGTAATTTGCATTTGTGTTTTTGTCCTATAGGGCTGTAATTTTTTCATTATTATTTACATCATTCATTTTACATTCTCCAAATTCCTTGTTGATCTACTATACTGGCCGAGGCACCATGATTTCTATTTTTTAGAGGCCCTAGGAATTTAGGGTTGAGGTTGCTATGCCAGATCCAATTGATTTTCCAACGATCAATTTTTTTAGTCACAAAAAGTGGTATAGATTGTGCTAGCATGGGGTGGAGCCTCATGTTAAGTAGGCCAATGGTAAGAGGGCTAAGGAGTTGCATGCTAATGTTGATGAGGTAGCTAGAGCAAAGTTAAAGTGGCCATGATTGAAGAAGCAGTACCAACTAACGGGTAGCATTCCAAGAGAAGGCTTACACTTAAGTTTGGATAAACACATGGGATGGTTATTAGTATGTTTTTAATTTTTTTTATGATTGAGTTTTTTATGTTTTAAGTTTTATGCTTTAAGGTTTCAAGTTTATGTTTTTATTTGGTCTTAGTTGGTTTAATGTTTTGGATTTATTGTTCTTGTATTCAAGCAACAAGAACTGGTAGTCTAAGATACATAAGTAGAGGAGGAATATAAGCATGTGGAGGAGGCATTCCTATAGTAGCATGAGGATGAGGGGTTGGCCAATGTTGTGTTGGATGACTTGGATGCCCTATTTAGTGATCCATTGCTAGTGGAACCCCTAGTCATCATCCCATATGAGGAGCTAAGTATGCATGCACCTTTGTGTTGTTTGTCATGGTTTATCATTTTAGTGTTTATGTTTCCTTTTTAGCTATTTGTTGATTGTTATACTTATTATAGATATTGAACTGCAAGAATATGTTTCACATGAAATCATGGGTAGATGTTCAAGATAAGGTGGAATTCATGCATGGGATGACCAAGGATATCATCAATCAGTTGCAACAAGTTACTTCTCGAATTGGTAAGAACTTTATTTAATTTTACCTAAATTGTTTTATGTTGTTTTTCATAGGTATGTAATTTATATGTTAGGATTATGGATATTTTTATTATAGATTATGATTATGTGTATGTTTCATGGTTATGTTCTTATAGTGCCTAAGGTGGTATGGGACTCTAGTCATGACATGGAGATAGACTTGTTGCCTAGTATCCCTCTTGAGGTGGAAAATGTTCCAAAAAAGTTGTATGAAAGTGTAGCTGATCTTGCAATTTCATTCTTAAAGACTTTGTGAAAATTCCAATGGTCAAACTGACTCCTATGGGAACAAGTTATGGCCTTAAAGGAGGAGAACAAGAGGTAGGTTCAGGTGATCAATTATCTATAGGATTGCAAGGCTTTTGTGGAAGCCCAAGTGGCTAACATTGAGCCTTTGCAAACCAAGGAGATCCTATGGGTCCATTACTAGAACTTCATCCATGACAAGATTACCCTTGCTAGAGAGATGGTGTAGTAGTAGTTGTTGATAGACCTAATCACCTACAAGGCTAAAGAGTGGATGGATTATTGTGCCTAGATCCTTGAGTGGGGCCTAGTATAAGAAGGCCACAAAAAGAAGTATAAAGTTGAACATGAGTCTTATCTCATGTCATTAAGAAGGAGACTACTAAATGGCATAAGTTGGAGCTATTCATAAATGGAATTCAAGCTAAAAGTTCCTTCAAACTATTTGAAGGCACTCTTAGTGTGGCTAAATCCCACACTCCTTAGGTTTCTACAACTATGGGTGAGGTATCTACAACTACAGTATCATGGGAGCCACCTATGTGGATAGATATCAATGAGAGTAACATCCTCATGGATGTTAATCTTGAGGATGTTAACTAGGCTCACATGATAAAAGACCTGATCCTTCATTGTTCGGAGGTTGATCTTTAGCATGTTTGCGTAGAGTACATCATGCTAGAGTCCCCTAAGTTTTGTTGTGTTATAGGATCATGTTTGGCTTTTGTTTAAGTTATTAACTTGATTTTTTATGGTATATTGATTACTAATTTATCTTGTGTTATTATGCTATAGGTACCAAGAAATACTAGTGGCCCTAGTGGTGAGGGTGGAAATGACCCTCAACCTCCTCTAGATTCCTCCTAACACCACCAGTTGTCTATCTTAGTTACCTTTCTTAATGATGTTTGACTTTGATGTTGTTATGGCTAGTGTTTAGCCAATGATTCCATTATGAATGATTTTTATTATTTTATGGTGTATTGTTTAAACTTTTTTCATACTCTTTGGCCATGGCTATCATTTTTTAAACATTTTAATTATTTTTTGAAAATTTTGAGTTTGGTTATTATTCTACCATTATGGTTTTATTCATGTTACATGATTTTATGTTGCAACTCTGTTATAAGGCTATGCTGGGTAACTCATATGGCTATTGAAACACCACCAAATCTAGACTATGGTGTCTTGGATGTAAACTTTAATAAAAGTAGGAACTATGATCAACTCCTCTATAGAGTGTAGAGAGCATAGTTTCCCACAGCATAGTCAGTTGGAGGGCAAAATATTGAAATTTTTCTTAAGTGTTGAGATTATGCATTCCCCCAAGGACACCATCCTAGAGTGTAGAGAGCATAGTCTCCCAGATTGTAGTTTGTAGAAGGCTAGTTTTCATAAATTTTGCTAAGTGTTAAGACTATGCTTGACCCCAGTTGAGAGTGTAGTCACTCTTAGGGAGAGGGTAGTTTGCAAAAAATCTATTTTCCTCATAGATTTCATTGGCAATGGGACTACGCTCTCCCATAGCCTAGAGCATAGTCACCTTTTAGAAGAGTGTAGTTAGCAAGGATAGTCTCTAGTGGCCCCACAGCACAACAATGATGCTTAGCTTGGCTCCAGAACGTAGTTAAATCACCTTTGGTAAGCATAGTCAACAAAATGCTTCCTTTTTATATTCCCTTTTACCCAAAATTGTAACTATGCTTGATCCCACATGAGAGTGTGGAGAGCATAGTGCCATAGAGTGTAGTCTCTAAGTGTCATTTTTCAAGTACCTCGTGGTCCTCTCGATGCACATACATGTAGTTGGTAGCATAGTTACAGTCTCATGGTACCACAGAGCCCATTAGAGCATAGCAAAGCGCAACACCATCAACCCCATTGGTACACTACATGAATAGTAACTATGCTAAGCATAGTCCTAGTTGTCCCATATTCCATGTGATAGCCATCCTACATTTCCCACAAACCCTAAACCTATAAATACTTGTGTCTTCAACATAGTAAATGGGGAACTTCATATGCAAATCATGGGCATATTGGTGAACAATTTAACATGCAAAGTGCTAGACCACCAATAAAACATTACATCTAGAAATACACTATGGTAGTCAACCTGGCAGATGTAGATGCCTCGGTAGAACACCAATCTTCATGGTCGGACAACCTAGGGACTATGACTACATTATCCACCTACACCTACTATACATTGCATACCTTCTAAATCCCCTTTTGGTGTTAACTATGATCAACCCCATTTTGGGTGCTGTTCTACTCCATTTTCTCTATTTCTTTGCATTTTCACACTTTATTTGCATTTTTCATCATTTTTACAATGTAGACACACTTGAACTACACTTAGGAGGTGGTCCCCACACATTGACATAGTTTGCCTCACTGAATCTCTTGACTACGCTTGCCCCCCTTTGGCACCTGTAACTACACTTGACTTTATTGACACTACAAACATTACAAGTACTATAAACACCACCTACAATCTTATCACCATCTTACTTCAATACTGCAGCTAGCCATGCTACACCCTCGTTGCATCTAGTAAGTCCTTATTCGATTGGCCAGACTATTTAGGATGCTTTGTCTCTACCTCCAATAGGCCCTTGCATGGATTTGGGGTTAGGTTGTGCACCTATGAACCTCAATGTTCTAGCAACTGATGTTTATTGTTGTTACAGTTTTTAGCATCTGAAGGAGGGTTGAACCAATTTTTCAAACTCTGTTTTGGTTGTCTTGCATGCTCTCTACATTGCAGTTGCTGGCTTCAGGCCAACATAAAGCATAACACTGATATGGACCTGCTGTGTGTGCAATAGTAGCTAGATCTTAGGTAATCACTAGTGTTGTTTACTAATGTGTTAGTGTAGATTAGACCCCATAGTTAGTTCCCCAAGGACCTTGCATAGCAACCCAAATCACACTCACTCCCACAACCTACTGAAAACCCATTATTTTTAGCAAGAGAATAGTCATCTCTACCATAGCCAGTGTAGTTCACTCTTTGGCATGGAGAGTGTAGTCAACATAGTTAGTGGTGTTATCTGGGACAAGGTTAGTTTCAATGTAATCCATAGTGTTTTGCAACTAGCAACCCCTATAGTCCCCCCACTTACAAATTGATCTGTGTTCATGAACCTAGACCAACCTTCAATGTCAGTCTCAAACACACTTGACATCTTGCCCATCTAATAGGAGACTAGGATTAGTGCCCCTGTGAATCCCATAATGGCTAGACCAAGGTAATCCCTTACGTTAAGTGATCAAGACCTAGAATACATTGCACTAAGCAATGAGTAGTATAACTACATATGTGTGAAGATTCAAGCAAGGTTATCTATAGACCACCCTGATATGGAGGCAAAGTGAAATTATGTGATCCATTAGGATGGATAGGAGTATATTCCCTTCTCATTCGATATCATTCCATTGATAGAGCCCTACCATTGGCTATTAGCCTAGCTTATCCGGGTAAGTGAGTGTGATGTAGGAATGATCTATGAGGACCTCTTATGGGGGGAAGAGGATGAGTTCAAAGCTTACTCTAAGAAAAAGGGCTCCTTCCACATTGTCTTCTAATGAGTGATCCCTAGTTTGGCTCCTCCTTGATCTAGTTCATCCATTCTATTCAAGATGGCCATAGCACTAGCATCACCTTCCCACTCTACTAGGCTAGGTCAATGCTTGTAATAGCAATGCATCAAACACAACACACACATTATGACCTAGTGGCTCCCTTTGACTTACCCTTCATGACATCATTGTAACCCATTTAGCCATCTCTACCTATAGTAATTGTATCAACTCAATCATATGTCCACATAGGGCCCATTTCTAGGCCCCAAATGACTTTGGCATCCTACATTCTACCTATTTCATTGGTGCCCTTGGCGTCACTCCAACCGACATGTGCATTGCTTGCCCCAATCACCATCCCTATAGCATAGCTAATGCATCAAGCACATTGCATGGTTTTACAATCCACAATTAGGCCATGGACCACATAGCTAGTCCAACAATAGATAACATAGTCAGCATAGCCAACTTTAGCATCTCAAAGCTTAAACCAAGAATTTTAGATGATGAAATCTTGACAGAAAAGGTGAAGTGACTTAAAGTTACATCCTATGAAATTGTTAAAGTGGTGGACTTCTACCAGGATGACCCTATAAATCTTGTGGTCCTACCTTTAACTCTTCCAACTGGAGTCTCACTACCTTAATTCACCAAATACAATGGTGAGGGAAACCCCAATGTTCATGTAGTTATGTTTAGGTTAGAGTGCCTACTGTTGCAAGCATGGCCACATGCCATCACATGCACATTTGCTATGTCACTAATTGGCAAAGCATTAGATTGGTAGCATGCACTACCTAGAAGATTTATCTCCTCTTTAGAAAACCTCTTAAGCTAATTCATAATGTGCTTCAAATACAACTTGGAGCTAGAGACAACCTTAAACCAACTAATGCAAGTCAATCAGGGCCACTTAGAGCTCATGTAGAAGTTCATTCAATGTTGGAGTGCATTGTTAAATGAAATACAAGAATAAATAACTAAAAGACATCTCTTGGCCATTTTTAAGGGTGTAGTCAACAACTTTATAAAGTCAAAACTATATTATCTAGGCTCGTAATCCCTAAGACAAGCTTTTGCTCAAACTAAAAGCATAAAAGACATGAAAAAAGCTAGCAAGGACCTAGCCTATGTGGCCTACAAGAACCAACATGTAAGGAGATTTAAAGACAAAGGAAAGTAGAATGTAATGGTGGCAACTGTAGCCAAAGAAGCCAAAGTAACTAACTAGAGGTAGATGGCTAGGTAGGCTAAATCTCTAGCTAACAACAAAGTTACCAACTCTAGCGTTGTGGCAATCAACTAGCCTACACCTTTGATGGTCATAATGCAAGTTGTTCAAAGGTCCAACTTTGAGTACAAAGATTACTCTAAGTATACCTCATTGCCACTAAAGCCTTTAGAGCTACTAGACCAACTACTAAAAGTTGGATGCATCCAATACAAACAAATGTCTGAGGATGCTTATAAAAAAATGATAGATACTACAAGTTACAAATAAATCCTACTTTGGTAGCACTAAATGAGCCCTCGACCCCAAGACATTTTAGGTTGAACCGATTTTGCCATTACCACCAATTGTCTAGCCATAACACAAAATTTTACCTAGCCTTGTAAGATGACTTGCAAAGGATGATCAATAGAGGCAAGCTAGTATTCGACACTACAAACTCAGTTAGGCCTCAGAACTAGTTCATGAGGGTGTACAATGATCCTCTAAATTCAAATGATGTTGGCAATGTCATAAATTCTATCAATGTTGATGATGATTTATAATCAGTTTCATAGCCATTTGTGGTCTAGGTGCCCTTTTGTAGTGCAAGGGTTTCCTCTATCCCCATGGATTTGAGCCCTCCTTTTGTTATTAGAGCACCACCTCAAGCATCCACAATGCCCTTCATAGATAGGATCCCCTTGAAAGTCACATCAATAACAATTGTTTAGTCATCCTTCACCATTAGAGTGCCATAGCATGCTAGCCCCTCACTTGTACAAAGTCCAGTAGTAGCTAATGCATCAGTCCTTACTTTCCAAGGGATAACCTCACTAGCAATATTGGTAGGCCTCCAAGGTGGCAACAAAAGACACCCAACAAGTGTCTTGCAAATAAAATGATTAGGTAACACCAAGAATAAAGAGTGCTAAGCCCATCAAAACTAGTTTTTATATCTATGGTTCCTATGGCCAAAACAACTAAAGAGGCCACAACGAGCAAATAAAAAGGAAGCACTAAGGTCCCTGAGCAAACCAAGCAAGAAAACATTTCTGCCCACTTGGAAGCACTAGTGTAGATGTTAACCTCCATCCCTATTATGGAGGACATCCTTACAAATGAGACCTCCATCCATGCCATGATGCTAACCTCTACACCACAGGAATCAAGTTCCATGTTCCTAGCATTTCACAATGAAGTAATCAAGGTTAATCCCAAGAGGGGCAAGGCCATAACAACTCCTATGTTTATTACTATACATGTTGGGTAAGATTCGTAGAGTGCATGTTGATGATGGAGTAGCAACAAATGTAATACCATATACTATTGTGGATTAGCTAGGCCTTACAGATCAAATTAGGCCAACAAATGCTACATTCTTGAAATCCTTGAATGGGTCAAACGTTATTATCAAGGACACTATTACTATAGCTTTTGTAGTAGGGGAGTAATTCCCCACCATTGCTAAGTTCATTATCATAGAAGGTGGTACAATTACAAGCTTCAACTTGATATTGGGTAGACTTTGGCTGGCCCAATTACAAGCCATCTTCTCTATAATTCATCAAGAGATCTAGATCCCATATGAAGGTGATGAAGTTATCATCCATCGTGATAACATTGTTCCCTTAGCCATTAACAATGTAGACATGGAGTAAGGGTTAGACGTTGAGTTTTCTAATGACACATCCATGGAAAAGAACAAGATGCATGAAACAGATATAACCAAAAGAGCGATAGAAATTAGTGACCTCCTAGAGGATGCCCTTTGGGTAGAATTGCCTTTTAATGTAGTAAGTGAAGGTTCAGGGGATTACTAGATAGTGAAATCCAAACCCTATGCACCTTCTAATCCACATTGGGTTAAGAAGCAACTACACAACTAAGGTACTGTTGACGATCCTTTGGGACGTGATTGCCAACGAGTGTCCTTGAACAGGATTTA